>JAWDEX010175999.1:0-14969 GCA_035221805.1 Trichilia hirta | reverse complement strand
AGGTGATTACTCTTACCTAAATGATCATCTTATCCTGTGTATACACAGTGCCTTTTCTCAGGGATCTTGCTAGTCAGGTATTCTTTAAAAAGAATTTACTCTTACCTGATTGCATATCATATCAAATTAAATTAGTATCATATATAAATATCGATGCATCAATTAGGCCAACCTCTCAATAGGTAATTACTCTTACCTACTAATAAAATAGTATTGATAACCTTACACAATATAACGAACTAAATTATTTTATGTCATTATCTTCTTTATTAACATATATAGTTTACACATATATAAACCAACACTCAAGTATAAAATATGGATCACATTTAACACACCAAAAAGCAAATGCAACCCATAATTAGCATTGACACACAACCAAGGCCACTCCATATCTGAGTCTGGTTGGCAACATATTCATCCGTGATAGAAATAGAGCCACCATGCCGCAACTGGGAGGAGATATCAAAAAATCGTGAACAATGACCATAGAGACCAAAGAAAATAAGAGAAATATTCCACCGAAGAGGGGCGTGATAGACTTTTTATAATGATTTACTGCCACCGCTTTGAAATAGTTGAATAACGGTTGTCTCCTAGACATGGTTTTATCGCCTTCGGCCTACATCAATGACTGCTTTATAACTATAGCCCTTTAGTTGGTTTATTATGAAGATGGGCCTTTTGATCAAAAATTTTGATTATAACATAACATTTTCTATTAAAAGCATGCTTGTATTTTACCCTTTCTTGATTTTATATAAATTTCTATTAATTATTTTTGATTTTAATATAAGCGCAATCTTCTTTTGTGCTACAGAAGTGTCAAATTCAAGCTTTTGTACTATCATGAGCCTTAAATATTCTTTTATCATCACAAAATATTAAACTTAGACTTTTTGTTACAATTATAATATGCTTTTTAATTAGTTGAACAAGCTAACTGTAAAAATTAAGATTTGTATTTACTCGACAACTATTAGTTGTAAAAATTAAGATTATAGATACATTAATAAGTCAACAAGCATACATCGATGATCAACTCAATCTGGGACAAATCCATGGTTATTTATATGAACTATGTAAGACATTGAATACTTCAATAACTTAACTGTAATCCAATATCAGATGCTGTAACTGTAGTTCTCAATGTCGAATGATATCACTGATTGATTGTCTTGTTGCGCAATCACAGCCATTGAACGTTTACCATTTGAGTTCGACGATGCTTCACCTAACAAAAGCTCGGTCTCGTCGCTGTTCTCTTGAGCCCATAATCCTTCATGAAATTTTTTCAGCCCGTCAAGCTCCTCTGCAACTTCCTTCATTGTTGGCCGTTTTATGCCAATACTACTTATGCATTTCTTTGCAAGCTCAGCCACAATTTCAATCTCTTCCATTTCTCTTTCATTGGCTACCTTGAAGCCCAGAATCTGAAATAGACAATTATTTTCTATAGAAGAGAGAAAATATTGAACAATACTAATCTTCTCATTGTTGAATGTCATGCTAGAGCCAGGCTTCGCTCCTGTCAACAACTCAACTAGAACAACTCCAAAGCTATAGACATCACTCTTTTCTGTTAAATTACCTGTCATGAGATACTCGGGATCTAAGTAACCGAAAGTCCCTTGTATTTTTGTGACCATAGCCGTTTGATCAGGTGAAATTAACACTGAAGCCCCAAAATCAGCCACTTTCGCTGTGTAATTTTCATCCAAGAGTATGTTAGTAGACTTAACATCTCCATGAATAATTGGAGGGCTTGCTAAAGAATGAAAATAGTCTAGGGCAAGAGCAACTTCCGCCGCAATCCTCAAACGATTTTTCCAGGTTCTTAGAATTTGTGAACCCTTGTCATAGATATGATGAGATAGAGTTCCATTGGAAACAAATTCATAAACCAGTAATGGAACTTTGGTTTCCAAACATAACCCCAAAATCTTAACGACATTTTTATGATTAATCTGAGAAACAATACCAAGTTCATGCAGAAATTCCTTATTTACTTGAATCTTCTCTGCCTCCTTAGGCTTCTTCACAGCTATTGGGGTATTATTATCAGGTAGAACTCCTTTGTAAACAGAACCAAAACCTCCTTCACCGAGAAACTGAGAATTTTCATAATTTTTAGTAGCTTTTGCAAGTTCTTTGGCACCAAAAATCCTCACTCTCTGGTGCTTTAATATGATACCCCCATTTTTTAAAAAGTTCCTTTCCCTTCTTTGCTTGCATGTGATGAAAATCAAAACTCCGACAATCACAAGAAATATAACTGCTCCAATTGCTGCGGATGCAAGACAATAAATAATTATTAATTGTAAGAAAAATAATTGTAATAAACAAGCTGCTTTAAATTGAAAAAAAGGGGGATAATTGCATTTTATCCTTTAGATTTCAAGAAATGTCACTTTCTTTTGATTATTTTACGTATAAGTCTTAGATATTACTAAATTTTGTCATATTCATTGCTTTATATTTCAGAAAATGTCCCTTTAATTGGATTGTTTTACATTTTAGTTACAGACATCCTTAACTTTTCTCATATCATTGTTATAGTCCAAAAGGTTTCATGAATTTCATTTTCATCCAAACTTCCCTTAAGTTGAATAAGCATAAGATAAAGCTAGTTTCGATAATGAAATAGACTGAAATTATTTTAGCTTATAAAGTAATGAATACGAGAAATATTAGGGATATTTGCAAGTGACATATACAAGAAATCGACTAAATTAAGTTGAATTTCCTGAAACCTCAACACTAAAGTGATGAATAAATAAACACCAGGGATATTTAGAGTAATATGTGAAACAAGACAACCAAAATGATAGTTAGACTACAGTAAAATTACTCATCGAAAATTCGAAAGAGAGATGGAAACAACTAAAAAGAAATTTTGAAACTTGGTAACAATATCACCTTTTACTTAAAATCCAAAAAGTCTAATAAGTCTAAATGTTTGGATTTGAATTATCTATTTATCTTCTTTTTTTTTGTAATATAAGGTTAAATCATTTGTTTTTCTTAAATAAAAAATCTAAAAATCGGTACTTTTACTTTTGTAATTTAATAATTTTAAATATTATTTTTTTATTAAGTAAACAGTATTTCAAAAAATTATATTAAATTAAAAAATTAGCCAGAGCATTGCAAGCTTTACCATAGTTCTAGTACTGTCTAGCATTATTCTTTTTATTAACCAAAAAATATCTAAAAGATTATATTAAATTAAAAAAATAAAAAATATTCTAAGACGTAAACTTGCCTGCAACAATTGTGGTTATGCGAAATCCTTGACAATCGACTTTACCGTCACCATGCATGCCAAATGGACATTTGCATGTATAATTTCCGATTGTATTCTTGCAAGTACCTTCACATTTGTATTTAGTCGGTTCTTCGCACTCATCAATATCTGTAACACAACACATGGAGCATTAAACTCAGAAGAATAATTTTAAAAATCTCAAGTGATGACATGTTCTTCATTAATTAAACAATAAGATGAGTAATTATTATTTTAAGAATTATAAAATTTAACATATAATTTTTGGAAACACAAAATTAGGATAATTATTTGGGATGAGTAATATTAATTGCTAAGACAGAATATTTAAAATTTTAACAACTCAAAAAATAATTAAAATGTATTTTGTCAACAATTTAATGACTGCAGGTTTTCTTTTTAAAAAAATATTAAACTGTAATATGCAATTTCATAAATTTAATAAAAAATCTAACGGTTTATGGTCATACAAGTATTACAAAATATAGAAGAATAGAAGAGAGAGAGAGAGAGAGCAAGCAAGTACGTACCCATACATCCGAGATAGGGAGTTCCTTCAAATCCTTCCTTGCATTTGCAACGATATCCATTTCCATTTTTAGAGTAATCACAATCAGTATTATCTCTGCAGGCATAATCTGCTGGATTTCTTCTTTTTTCACACTTCTCTTCTTTAACGACCCATTCAATCGCAGCGTTCGACATTAACTCGTCTGGGTCTTCATCAGACAGATTCAAACTCGATATATTGAAAGTTTGGTCTGCTAAAAAAGCATAATCACACGGCTTAAACCTTCCAATTTTCGTGTGATTATACACGCTTCGAAGACTGATCTTCAAGTTCTTGAGACTTTTGGGTAATGGAATCTGACAACAACCGATTCCTGAGCATGAATTTTCTGTTATGTTGACGGATCTAGATTCGGCTGTGCACAAAGAATTACAACCGATAGAGAAATTTTGTTCGAAGTCACTCATCCAAACCACAGTATCACACCCGAATGCAGTGAGTTTGTTTTTTGTGTCAGAAAATCTGTAAGGCCGGCTTCCCAGGCTAAAAGTAACATACGTACTATTTTTCCAATCTCCCGATTCGTAGCAGCGGTTTGCTGTTGGAATGCTTGCCAAAATGGTGCCGTTATCTATGGATATATTGAGAACAACAATATTTCCGAACATCAGTTTGGGAGAAGTTGAATTGTGATCGCATTTTAGAAGGAAATACTTGTTCAATGCACAGCTTTCGTCGATTCCAAAAGGATAAGGAACAAGGACTCCGCCACAATCTGAAGAGCAACCAGGCTTCACGTTCGAGCCTGAACCTGTTGCTGCTTTTGTTGTTGGCCATAGCAAGAGTAGTAGGAAGCAAAGCATCATCAACTCTGTTTTGGGAATCATCATTGAACAATATTTGCAGGAGGCGATCGCTATGGCCACGCTTTATATATTGACTGCACAAACATAGGGAGAGAGAGAGAAAGAAAACGACAAAAGTGCCCGTCATGTGAAAGTGTAGATTATGTATACTAGAAAAATCAAATTACATTTTGGCAGTATATTTTTATTTTAAAATGTTCAATTAAAGTGATCATAAAAAATAATTCCAAAGTGGGCTCCACGTATTTTTTTTTTTTCACGCCGGTAAAAATATATTGGGTTTAAATATTTTTACTTTCATAAAGTCAATTATTGTAGACCTATATGCTAAAACATAAGAGACAATCATAGATAATTTTTAAATAGAAAAATAGACGTTCTAAAGAAAATAAATTCGTTACTTTCTCACTGAATAACTGATAGATAGATAGATAGATATGGAGGTAGATATAGATACATATATGAATAATATTATAGTTATAAATTTTTATGTACAAATTAATGTAGTATGCTATTATTGATTAGTGAAATTATAAAATTAATACAATCGCGATTAATAAATAATATGAACTATGAGCATTTATTCTATTATATTATGTTAATATACACGCGGGCGCGAGGACAAATCAAATAAATATTGTTATGTAATTCTTTATAATTTGTTGTTTAAGTTAATGAATTTAAACCGTTTAGTTAACATTTTATTATCATTGTGACAATTAATACAAAAGGCACATAAATATCATATTTATTGAAATACATTTTTTATTATAAAACATAAATTATAGATTCTTTAAAAGAAAAATATAAATTAATATTATTGACTGTATGAGAAAAAGAAAAATACTATATTCGTTGTTAGAATATTTGTGATAAATATTTTTATAATTTTCAAAAATATCATTTGCCTCTTTATTAAAATATTTCTAATAAATATCTCTTATAATTTAAAAAAATAACAAATACTCTATCTAAATAAGGGTTAGAAATACTAGCTTTTATCTTATAAATTTTTTTAAAATTTAAAATTATTAAATTAAAATATGATATATTTATTTATATCAAATAATTATTATTCAAGTAGATAAATAATTAAATTATTTTTTAAATATAATCTTTATGACTATATAAAATCAACAAATTATAAAAATAAATTATTAAATTATTTTTTAAAAAATAAAATATTTTAAATTTTCAGTACTTATTCTTATTCATTTTTTAACTTTAATTAAATTTATCCCATCCAATTTTTGTCCAAATATAATATATTTAATAATTTAGATCAAATTGAACTCATAATTTATAATATTTTTATCTATATATATCTTTGTTATTATTTAAAATAACAAAATTTTATAATTTAATATATTGAAATATGTTTTAAATTATAATTTTTTTACCGTAATTTTATTATATTAATTTTTATCAAAACCTTTGTATTAATTGTTACTATATATGAGGAGTGAGTAGCAAATTTTTATAGTAATCGTATAATTTATGAAAAATTTGATAACTTAGTATCCTCTAAATGTAATGTGCATTTTTTAACATAAACATGCTTTATACAATATATAAAGGTAGTGTTTAGCTTTGATTTAGTATATGATAAATTCGTTTTTAATAACACTTATAAATGTACAATTATAATTAACTTTTTTATAATATAATGTATTATAATTGTTTTATAGATTTAATGAGTTTAATCCAAATATTTTAGAATATAATTTATAAATTTTAAATAATAAATTTATTTTTAAAATATTATAATTTATGCACAAATTATAAATTATGTACAATTTATTAAATATGTTATATTTGAAAAAAAATTATGTGAATTCAATTATAATTAAAAATAAAAATAAATAAAAATAAACAATAAAAATTTAAAATATTTTTATTTTTAAAAAATAATTAATAATTTATTTTAATAACTTGTGGATTTTGTATAGTTCTAAAAATTATATTTAAAAAATAATTTATTAATTTAAATAAAAGTTATTTGATATAAATAAAAATATTATATTTTAATTTAATAATTGTAAATTTTAAGAATTTATACTCATAAAATTAGTATTTTTTATGTTTATTAAAAGAGTATTTATTATAAATATTTTAATAATAATATTTATAATAAAGCTCAGTTAAGAAAGACTCAACGTTATTAAGAAAACTCTGCGGAATGTTTTTCTTTTCTTTCCATTTTTTTTTTTTTTTTCTTTCGGATAATGCATGCAAAAGACGTGACAAGAGTTGAAGTTATCATTCCCTACATCGTACGGCCACAAAAAAATTTTAATTATTTAAGGGGTATTGTCCGTTGGATTTTGTTGGCTTTTAGAAAATTACAATCCAGCGGTTCTTAATAGTTTGTCTGATGATTGCCAAACCTGTCGCCCCCAACAAAAGGCTGAAACTCTGTTACCGTCAACAATAATCTTCATAATCATCATTGCCAATATCAAAAGCAGAGTATGGTTAATTATAGATCAGCCCTTAAGTTTTGATAATTATCGTGTTAATTTACTAAATTTTAAATAGCATCATTTATCCTAAAATACACTCGCAAAATCCGATCTAAGAATTGAAAATCAAGTAAACTTTTAGAGAATATGATTTAAAAATTGTAAATTAAGAATTTATACCCAATTTTTGTTATTTCTAACCCAAATTTTGGGTAGTTCAATCAAAATTTAAAATATTATAAATATATATAAATTTATTTAAAAAATACTATCAAAAATTGAAAATTGAAGAAAATTTTTAAAGATTATAAATCCAAAGCTAAAAATTACATATGTGAAAATATCAACCCATTTCTTATTACTTTTAGTTGAAACTTAGATAGTTCAACAAAAAACTTGGGATGTTATAAATACATATAAATACCATTCAAGAATTGAAAATTAACGAATTTTTTTTGGAGATAACGACTCCAAAGTTGAAAATAAGATACTTGAAAATTTTAACTAATATTTTAAAAAATAATAACTCGAAACTTGGATAATTCAATAAAAATTTGGGATATTATATATATTTCAAATTCACTTAATTTGAATTTTTGATTTAAAATTTAAACATAAATTTTTAATCATTTGATTCATACAAATCAATGATAAAAATTTAAATTTATTAAGTTGTATTTAATACTAACAACCACACATTTATAGTTAGTATTGAATTGTATAAATTTACAGCTAAAAATTTATATTTAGATTTAAATTTAAAAATATAAGTTAAGGGAATCCCAGCTTATATATATATATATATATATATAACTTATGTTTGGACCAAATAAATATGCTTTCAATATCTATTTCGTCATGATTTTGTCTTAAAATTTTCAATTCAAAGTGTTTGATTAATTTTTTATTCTATTGTTTATTATCATTGTGGCAATTACCAACAATATACACATCTATATCATATTTATTGAAATATGTTTTTATTAGATTTGTCAAAAAGAAGATATAAATAAGATATTATTGGTTTTATATATTGTATAGTATGGGTAAAGCACAATTAAGAATGACTTGACAGAGTTGCCGTTATCAATGATTGTTATTTTTTAGTTAACATTTTATTCTATTGTGAGTGACACAACAAATAATTCGTAAATATTATCATTAATTATACATTATATAATTTAAATAAGAGAAAATTTTGACTGGGTCGAATGTACCACATTGTCATTTCAAATATATTATCTCCGTTCACGGTGGTTTAAAAGTAATAAAGAGAGAACTTAATTTAAAAGTTTTTATAAATAAATAAATTTCATCTTTATTATGGTCTCACATTCACACATTGGACGTACCACTGATTTAATATATTTCACACATCTAAAACTTTCTTTTAAAGTAAAGACTTGACACAGTTGACGGGGGATACTGTGTACTACATCCAAGTCAAGCCCAAGTAAGAAGAAAGAGTTGATAGAGTTGACGTGACAATACCCGGTTATCAGCCTCCAAATTTGACTGGCCATGCATTAATAATTTGGTACGAGGGAAAGAAGGCAACCTTAATACTTTCTGCACTGTTTCAGTTGTTAAATCAAAGACTTGACTAATATACGTCAATGATGTGAATTTATAGTAATTAAACTTTTTAAATAAAATAAAAAAATTTTAAAACTTCAATACAAAATTTAAAATCCCAGTTAGCAGAGCTTGTGAAAATAAAGCCATCAAAAATTAACGTGTCGCCTAATTTAGGCATGCAGAATAACCGTGTTAAATCAAGTAGGGCTTGGGAAATAATAAGCTCCACGGCATAGTCCGTACAAAAGGTGCCTAGGCAGCTCGCGGACCTGAAAATTTTATATATATATATATATATTTACAGAAGAGGTCGACTCGTGAAAATGAAGTTCACATATAATATTTGGCACAAGCTAGATTTGACACTATTAAAATGGTGACGGGGTCAAACTTGTCACAAGCTCGTGCCAAACTTATCCCATGGGCTTAATCTCTTGATCTAATAGGGTTCACTAATTGTATAAAGTAGCACTGAACTTTTACTGTTTATGAACTGAGCCAGACTAGACCTCTATTATTCCCGTAGCAAACCTGTACCGGACATAGCGAGTTCCACCATTTGCCACATCTAATCCTAGGTTAAAAATTTTAGAAAAAATATAACATATAATGCAATATTTATAATTCTCGGCATTTTCATGATTGTTGGATCAATTGACTTCGTAAACTTTGCAGGAGTGAATTTTCCCACAATATTTCTTATCAGGCTCAGGGACATTCGTTGGGTCGGAAAGTTGAAGGAAATGTATTAAAAACGTGATAAACAAAAAGAAGCGCAAAATTTTCTTACCGGAGGGATTTTTTCAGAAACTTCTCTTGAAGTAAAGAAATTTTGAATCAAATTTAAGAAAAGAATCAAAAACCTTCTATTTTTGTTGACTAACACTAATTTTTAAAAAACCGTTAACACCCTTAGAATTTTTACTTTGAAATAAAAGGTAAATTTAAAGTAACTTATAATTATGTTTTCAAAGTTATATTTATCATATTATTTTTAAATATTTTCAAAGTTACATAGATAGATAGAAAGTTAAATACCGGTAGTACTAGAGATATAAATTTTGATATAAATTCTTATATATAGACTAATATAGTATGCCATTATTAATTAATGAAATTATAAAATTAATATAATTATTACTTATAAATAATGTGAATTATGAGACAACCAATTTTATTATATCACAACAATTTATACATAAATTTTGTATTTTTAATTTTATACACACACACACACATAAGATTGAACCAAATAAATATTGTCAGCATTGAATATGTAATTCTTCGTGAATTTGTTGTTTAAGTTATATCAATTCAAGATGTTTAGTTAATTTTTTGTTTTATTATTTATTATATCATTATGACAATTAATAACAAAAGAGACATCAATATGATATTTATTGAAATACAATTTTTGTTAAAATTCATAAATTATAGATTTGTCAAAAAGAAAATATAAATATTACATTATTGATTGCATATGTAGAGACGACAAATAGCCCCTGTGATTTTAGTAATATTACTTATCCCTTATATGAAAGTTTCTGACAAATACTTTTATAATTTTAAAAAATAATAAATATATAATAAATACATAAAAGTATATAAGTACTAAAATTTAAATTCATCATTTTACACTTTAAAATATAACGAATTTTTTTAAATTATGTATATTTTTAATATATAGTGTAAATTTTAGTTTATTTGTAATTTTTCTTTATTTTTGTCTTTGATACAGTAGTACTAAAAGGACAATAACTTTTTAACTAAAAGAGCTATTAAGGTGATTCTTATTTCAGTAGAAAGCTGACTTAATAAGCTAAAATTTTTATGTTTGAACCAATCATCTTTTTAAATTCCAAGTTGCAATTTTGAATTCATTAAGTTATTTACTATTTCAGTCTAGCTTAACCTTACTTCAGTATTTTTACCATAACATTTGATAAAAATTTTAAATTGATTCGAGATCAGTGGCAATTTAAAGTTAAAAAATTGTCTAAAACTTTCATTTTTATCACCAACCATAAATCATTGATCATTAGGATCATCTATTACGTTTTTATGACAATTGAAATTATTAGACTGCATTTATCAAAGATTTCATCTAAATTTGTCAACAGTTACAATTATCAACTTTAACATTTGGTTATCATTTTGTTTATAAATAGAGGCATTTTTGTGCTTTATAATAATACAATTTTATGCTTGTAAAATACTTTTAGTTATAAAAATACTCTTTCTCCTTTTATATAATGTCTTTCTAAATTATTAATTAAAATTAAAAAATTAATACTAACAATATATGGTATATTTTTTAGATTTCACCTTTAGTTTTAATGTTTAAGTTCTTTTTATTAATTATATATTCATATTTTTAGAATTACTTTTAAATATTTAAACTCTTTGATTTTTTATAAACATTAGACATATTGAATATTTGAAATTAAATTCTTTAATTTATTATAAATATATGACATAAAGAATGCTTTGAACTTTAACATGTTTAAAATATTTATTTTAAGTAATTTTATCAATTAATTTAAAGACAAATTTTTAATCAAATATTTATTTTTTAAAGAAAATTTATATTTTGTGTAAAATAATTTTATCTTTCGATTGAGATAACTCTCTAATTACTCTCAATTGAGCTATAAAAAGGATCTAATTTATTAACTATTATCTTAAAATATTAATTTTTAAAATCTTAGTGTTTTAATTTATATTTAATTTTTAATTTATGAAAGAGTCCTTTAGAAGACTTTCTTTTTTTCAAATATTAATTGCAATTACAGTCTATTGACAATACATTAAATATTTATTAGATGTCGAAGTTTAGATATCGCAATTAAAGTGGTTGAGTAGTTCAAAAGACTTAGTAAACTACAAGTTTAGTTTAAACGCACCCACTGGGTGTAGCCGAGTGGTTTTATTTTAGAGGGACATTTGTGCTGGTTCTGGGTTCAACTTTTTAGAATACATTCAGGTGTAAGAGTCTGGTGTAACCGGTGTTTTATCTTATACTTGGTATCACTGCAGTGTGGTTCCTATACATGATCTTAATTGATTTAAGATAGGTGCTGTGTGATCTGTGGACATGTATCCCAAAGGAGTGAGTGCCTGGCCCGTGTATGGCCGGCCGCCGCAGTGATGGCTGAATATGAGAGTTTTCTCGTCATCCAAAAAAACAAAAAAAAAAAAGAGTTTAGTTTAAATTGTATTTAATTAATGGTCTCTAAAAATTTCTTGGCATTCTCAACTTTTAGTATGCTATTACGAATGAAGTCTTTCATGTGATACCTCATCATAATTAAGCAACATCAGTTTAAGAATTCTTACTCATCATAAAATTTTTTGTCTCCACTGACAATGGATTTAATCAGAGGATCAACTTTCAAAGTCAAGTCTAATTTTATAATCATCAAGTTTATTAAGAGGGATTTAGTCTATTACTTGTGGTTTGTCCTATTGGGTGTTAAAATGGAAAAGATCTAAGGATTGCTCATAATTAAAAGAAAATGAGAGCATTGTTAGTTTTCATATAAAAACAAGACCATGCTATTCACTCTCTTCTTTAGCTCTCACAATGGCTCACAATAGATCATTATATGCTAGAACCCCTTTGAGCAGACTAAGGACTCATACGCAAGTAACAACAACATATTAAATATCAAAACCAAACGAATCAATCCACCATGAAGAGGCTAGAAGAAATTATGCAATTTGTGACATTCAATAAATTTCCTTCACCAGTCTAGGTGCCTTACCAAGTAAAAGGATCATCAACAAGACAATTTCGTAGCTCGTATGGGTCTTACTACTACTAATATAAATGTAAGAAATACAAAATAAATAAACAATATCTAAAATGCTTAGATTCATGACAAGCAAGTAGACAAGCAATCAATATTGCAACATTATTCAAAATTCATAATTTCATAATAAAATAATGAGAATACATTAAAATCACATATATTTGTACTAAACAAAAAATGAAGGTTAAACTATAAATAATTAGAAACATTGAGTCAAAAATAAATATTAAATAAAATATTGAGCCACAAAAATAAATGTTTAAACTTTTGGTTATAAGAAAAAATTTCTCAAATTTTTTGTGCCAAAAATAAATTTCACAAAAGATATGGGCTATATATATATATTTTATTGAGGGATTTTATTAATAGATATAAAGGGAACCTATTGATATTTTATCTAATTCAAAATTTTATCTTGCAAATTTTTAGATTTAGTTACATGCTTATTATCTCCTCCACCAGAAAATGAGAACTCTAAATTATACAATCAATCCTTTATAACTTTTTGATAATATTCTTTTGCTTCTATTTTCTCTAATGTAATAAAATGATAACATACACAAATCTTTCTTGACCAAGTTTATAAGCTCTGCTTATAGTCTACCTCTTTACGCGTAGGGTTTCATATGACATCAAGTAACATAACTCTTGAAATCCCGTACAATTTATGCCTTTAGAACAAGCTCTTATAGGGTCTGGAGAGTTATGTTGCTTGATGTTATATAGAACCCCATCTGTGGAGTGATAGGTTATAAGCAAAGCTTACAGCTTAGTTAGAAAAGGCTTGTGCATGTTTATCATCTTATTACATCCAAGAAAATAGAAGTAAAGAAATATCGTCGAAAAGTTATGAAAGACTGATTCTCCAATTTGGTGTTCTCATTTTCTATTGAAGGTGATAATAAGTAAACAATTGCATTTGAAAGTTTGTAAGATAAAATTTTGGATGAGATAGTTATATTGATAAATTTATAGAAAAGATAATTCATCAATTTAAAAAATATGAATTGATTGAGACTTTTGACTTTTTTTAATGTATTACGACAATAGTCTTGAATAGTATCTTAAATGTTTATCTACATAAGTGTGATGAACAAAATATTATTTGATGAATATTTGGGATAACGTTGAAGACTTTATCGTAATAGAACTTAATTGCTAATTCTTTTGCATGTATATAATTTCGAAAGTAAAATTTAGCTAATTTCAAAATTAAAAATTTAATTGATTTTGAAAATATAATTTAATTAATTTCGAAATAAAAATTTAATTAATTTCAAAAGTAAGATTTAACAGATTTTAAAAGTTTTAACTTAATTGACTTTGAAAGTCGTATTTCTTATTCAAATCCAAATATAGGTATATATTTATATATGTTAAAAATGTTATTTTGTGAAAGAAAAAGTAGGTGAAACATAATTTTAATTTTATATTAGTCCCTAAATTATTCTACATTAACAAACCTATTGCAACACATACAATTGATTGAATAAAATAATTATGACCCAAATTTTAAAACTGACAGAGAGTTTTAAAAGTTCTAATGTTTTTAAATCGTTTTTCATAAGATTAAGAAGTACAATTTAGTTATAATATATTAACTTTTAATTTAAAATGATAATTGTATAATTAGTTATCTTTTACAATGAAGAATGCTTTAATAATTTATATGAAATTATAAAGCACAAAATATATTCTTATTTATTATTTCCCGAAACTAAAAGGATTATTATCAGTTACTCTTCTTATTCATCCACTTGTGTAATGTCAAAATTTAGAGGGAATCTTCAGCAATATATTATTTTCGAGATTCATAAAAATTTAAATTAACACGTTACAAGTTTTAGTGTTGTTCATTCACTTCTGTAATGTTAGAACTGAGTAAGGTTAATCCTTTAACAAAATATTAATTTCGAGATTAATGAAACGTAATTACTTGACAATCTAGATTAACTCTTTACAAATCTTGGTCTTATTAATCTAATTGTGCAATATTAGCTAGAGTTCAGAAGGGTGCATTCAATAATTATTGAAATGTCAATGACATCATGGATGCAGTCATGGCTCATATGTCATACTACAAGGACTTGGTACGTAACATTAAATATAAATGCAATTGGAAGAAAAAGGGTGCCACAATTCGATAACAACCTTAAAATAATCCGTAAATTTATACAACTTGAAAAGGAAGAATTTCATTTTGGTCATGAAATTTTAATAATCTTATGAAAGAGTCCTTTAGAAGACTTTCTTTTTTTCAAATATTGATTGCAATTACAGTCTATTGACAATACATTAAATATTTATTAGATGTAGAAGTTTAGATATCGCAATTAAAGTGGTTGAGTAGTTCAGAAGACTTAGTAAACTACAAGTCTAGTTTAAATTGTATTTAATTACAAGAAACTTATTTTATACCTTTATTAATTACAAATAATAAATTACGTAGATTGT
>JAWDEX010175988.1:0-14970 GCA_035221805.1 Trichilia hirta | reverse complement strand
AAGAAAGTTTTTATTTGTACTTAAGAAGATATGCCTAAAATTAACCCTTAGGTCAATTAATATGGGTTGACAATCAACCTGGCATTGAGGCCTATAAGGCAAAAAGTATGTGTTTTGAATTAAGAAAGAAAAAAACCCATCCATGTTGAGGTGGACAAGATATTAAAAACTAACTTTATTAGGGAAGTGCAGTATTTTAATTGAGTAGCCAATGTGGTATAGTAAAAAACCAAATAAAAATTAAAGGATGTGTGTAGAATTTACCAACCTAAATAAGGCTTTCCTTAAAGATAACTTCTCATTGCCATAAATAAATTAGTTAGTAAATTTCATGGTGGGGCATCAGTTGCTGAGTTTTATAGATGTTCACTCCAACTATAATTAGATAGCAATGCACCACTAAAGAAAAAAAAACTACCTTTATCACGAATTTAGGTTTATATTACTACCACAAATACCCTTGGGTCTAAAAAATGCTAGAGCCACTTTTTAGTGATTAGTGAATAGCATGTTTAAATCATTAGTACAAACTTTTATGAAAGTATATATGGACTGTATGATTACTAAGTTAGTAAAAAGAGGAGATCACAATGCACATTTGAAAGAAACCTTCTTCCTTCTCAGTGAAATTGAGGTAAATCTATAAAAGGTACAAGTGATATTTGATCTAAAGTTACTATTATCCCTAAAGAAATTACAAAGCCTAGTGGGAACTGTCACCATCCATTCTAGGTTCATTTGCAAATTTACTGATAAATGTCTTAAGTTTTTTAAGGTAGTAAGGAAAGAAAAGACTAAAGAGTGTACACTTAAGTGCAAAGCAAACTTTAAAGAATTAAAGCAATATCTTTAAAGAATTCTAAATCTGATAAGTCCATATAAAAGAAAGATCTTATACCTATATATAGTTGTAAGTGAGTACATTATTAGCATAAAACTAATAAGAAAAGACCTAGATAAGGTATAAATGCCTATTTATTATATTAATAAATCTCTTTTGGATGCAAAAATCAAGTATTCACCTATAGAGAAATTGGCACTAGCCTTAATTAAAGTAGTTAGAAAATTTTATCCATACTTTCAAGCTTACCTTATTACCATCTTAATCAACCAATCTCTTGAAAAGATGTTGCATTGGCTAGACCTTTTTGGGGGTCTAGTCTGATGGTGCATCAAACTTAGTGAGTTTGATGTTGAATTTGAGGGACAAGTATTGGCTAACTTTATAGTCTAACATTAATTCTTAAAATCACTAATAGTACGATAAGTCTACATAGGTAGAGAAAGGGGAGGCGAGCTTTCGAATGACTAGAGGGTGTGGAAAGTTTTCATTGACAGAGCTTATAATGCCTAGGGATGTAAGGCTAATATTAATCTTGTAAGTCCTGAAAGAGAAGAAGTAATAGGCACACTTAAATTCAAATTTTCAATAGCCAATAATAAGGTAAAATATAAGGCCTCATTAGCGAAGTTGAGAATGGCTTCCCTATTAAATGCCAAGAATGTTGAAATAAAAGGTAATGCAAAAATACCCGAATCTACTATAAGATCTCATGAGAAAGTTATGTCAGCTAAAGGCAAAATAAATTTCGAGGATCAAAAGTTTTCAAATAGATGCTTTATCAAAATTATCCTCTAAATTTATCAAAAAATCCCAAAATTCGTGTCCATAATAGTCATGGCTTAAAAAATCATTAAAAATCCCAATAATAGTCATGGCTAAAAGGAGCCTACCTCAATACTGACTATATAGGCTAGACTAACTTGGATAGATCCCATTAAGCAACACATCTAAGAGAAAAAGTTACCAGATGATAAGAATATAGGTCAAAAAATAAAAAATTAATTTATAAGATATTTGGTAATAGGCAATGTATTTTATCAATGAGGATTTGGCCAATACTACTTATGATGTCTTAGGAAAAAATAGATTGGCCTAGTGTTGAAGAAAATATATGAAGGTGCCTATGACAGCTATAGTGGTAAACAGGTAGGGACTTATAAAATCTTAATGCAATGCTACTATTGGTGTACTATCTTACAAGATACCATTCAAATAATTAGATGGTATTAGAATTACTAACACCATGATGAAATTATCGATCAACCATCTAAGAGGCTCACCTTTATAACCATCCCTTAACCATTTGTATAATAAGGACTTGATTTGATAGGTCCCTTGTCAACTATGTGCGGCCATATAAAGTATGCTATAGTGGCGATTGATTACTCTATTAAATGTATAAAAATAGAGCCCTTAGCTATAATAGCAGTAAAAGTGGCCACTAATTTCATAAAGAATAGCTTAGTGTATCATTTTGGTATTCTTGAGATTATTACTATTAATAATGGCAAGTATTTCAATAATGTTAACTTCAAGAATTTTTGTGTTGAGATGTATATTAATCTTAAATTTATTTCACCTGCTTATCCTAAGATGAACAGGCTGGTTGAAATAATGAATAAAATAATAAAAAAAGTTCCTAAAAAAAGGCTTAGCAATCACAAAAGGGTCTAAAAGACTAATTACCACAAGTTTTATAGGAACTCAAGACTACTCCTAAAATAGCCACCAGTGAAACACCTTTTAACTTAGTCTACGGGGCTGAGACTGTGACATCAATTGGGATTGACACTCCCACACTAGATAAAATACTTTAATGAAAAAACAATAAATAGGTTATATGCCTAGAGTTAAATTTATTGGAGAAAAAATGAGAGTAGGCCTTCATCAGAGCTGCAGTGTACTAGGGAAGAATTACCCAATAATATAATAAAAAGGTGTGCTTTCAAAATTTTCATGTTAGAGATTTGGTACTTAAACAAGCAAACTTCATTACAAGAGTGCCCAAAGAAGAATTGCTAACTGGGAAGGGTCATATAAGGTAATTGGTATTCAAAAACTTAATGTCTACAAGGTATAACACCTCTATAAAAGAAAAGTAAAAGGGCCATAAAATGTTAAAATGTTTAAATATTATTATCTATAAGCCTATCCTTGTAAAGATTGTATGTACCGATTGTAATAATACCAATAGAAAGAAGCATTAGCTTGATTTTGCTAAATTCTAAAAGTCATTTGCAAGAGCTTTATCTCACAAAATTAGGCTTCAACTAGCATAATTAGCATAGTCTAATCACCTCAAAATTATGACACAATATTTTTTGTGTCCTCCTAAAATAAATGCTTAACCTTAACACTACCACGAGCCATCTAATTTTAGGGCTCAGAAGAAAGTCTCAACTATAGCCATATATAAAAGCAATCTGATTATTTTGACCTTTTAAAATCTTAAGAATAATAGTAAGGGTGACTAGACAATTGTCCTGAGTAAGCCATTAAGACTCCTAGAAAGGGACTTACTTAGGTCATGCTTGGGTTTCTCTATAGAAAATAAACTCCCTACCTTAAGCCTAAAAGATAAGCATATAGGAAAGTATAGGGCCACATCTACCTAAATTAAATCTAAAAAAGATGGTAAGAGTAAGATGATGTAAAAATCCACTAAAATCTTACTCCCTACATTTATAGTATAGATCAGCCAAATCATTTTTTAATAAAAGAGACTTTGATAAGTTCATTAATTAATTATCCGAGCCACTAGTTCATTATTTTTACCTCTGGTAATGTGTATGTTAAGATTATTTAAAAGGGTAAATAACTTGTATGTTAATCATATCACACTTTATGAGATTGTCTTGATATTCAATTTAATTATTATTTAGTCTGTTGCTTTGGTAAAGCGATTATTATTATTACTTTTAATTTGTGTTATTATTATCTTGGCCTTACTATGTTAATTATTAGCTCTTAAAATAATTATTAACATTAACCAAGCAAACACAAGAACTAGATAGAAATTCATAAATATAAAAAATTTTCTCTATTTCGTTGAATTATAGTTATAGAAACAATTGTCTACAAATGAAAAGAAAAGGAAGAAACAAACACAAAGATAATACAAAGAAAAAAAATATGATCTAAGTCACCGTCTCCTCTACTCACCAACTCGGCATTCTCTAATGTTCTAATTTCTTCATGATCTAATAGCTTACTTATAGTAATCTTCCTAAAAGTAAGGTAGGGGAGCTCATAAAGAGGGACCTATATTGATTCATACTATGACCTAGTCAAAAGGAGAATAAATGCTTGCACTAAAATAAGAGAAACCCCGAAGCCACTTGGCTACTAGACTAAAGTTGTTGAGCTTTTACTCTTATAGTAGAGGTGTTAGTATTCAAAGTGTCACCTTTAGTCTCGAGAATTGTCTTATCGATTGGCCTTTTTATGCTCAGATTCTTGAAAAATCAACCAAAGTCCACTCTTAAAAAACACTCATCTACTAAGGCACTGATATTCTTAAGCTCGAAGGATATGCCTTTCTCGTACTTATCTTGAATTTAGTCGTCAGTTACCTAAAAATTTGCTTACAGTTTATAAACCTTGGCTTTGGACCTTAATAATTCCTATTTGAGTGATGACACTTTAGCCTATAACTTTTCACCTTCTCATAAAAACCCTAAATAGTGGTATTCTAATTAGTTAAGAGATTTGCAAAAGTCTCACTTATCTCTTTATACACCGCTAGGTCATCCTTGAGGCACTAAACCTCTTACTCAAAGTTTAAAGCAGCAAACTCAATAATAGCTACTCACTTCTCTTACTTGAATTTAGTTTTATTCCAATCTTGTAGATCCCTCTCCCTCTTCTTGTTTAAGAACAAATTTTTCCTTTTTAGTTGTTTTACATCCTAATTCTAGACAATGACATCTTAAATGTAGGACCTTATTTGTTCCTACTATCATGCCATCATATGCCTAAGAAAATAAGAGAATAAGAGAATAAGAAAAAGGAGTAAGTACTTACAAAAATAAAAGTGTTACAAACGTAGTTAATGGCTGCCTCAAAAGTCATGTGGCCTACCTTCTCGTTAATAACTCTGTTAATAATAACAAAGTAAAAGTTATGAGTATGATGAGATAGGCAATTAGTAGTTACTTATTTTTCCCAATATCTAAAAGTCCTACCTTCAAAACAAAAGGAAATAAGGGAGAGTAAAGTATCTGAGATAGGCTATAAATAAGCCCTAAAAGACAACTAGTTAGAGCTTGAGCTAAATTTAAGGCCTTGGTCTACTTGAATCTTACTCCCTTTGTAGCGATTATAGCATTGCACGGTACCTTCTCTCTATAATTATCCTCTATATAAGGCCTCTTTCTTAATAAGACCTTAAGTGAGCAGTTATCGCCATCTATTGAGTGACCTTAAGATATTATTAGCTCCTCCTCTTTAATCTTTGCTAAGGACCTAATAATCCCTATTCAGCTTGAGGGAGGCTAAGGCTATGAGGTATCACATTCACGGCCTCTCCTCCTCTTCTTGCAACAGTAATCCTTTTAGAGAAGGAAACACATTGCTTTCAATTAGTCATTCTTGTAGTTGAAAATAAAATGGGTTAGCACTCTATAGTGAATAAAAGTGATATTGGTATAAAAGCCATTTTTTACCTTTTACCTTTATCTTATTTAGGGCGACATAAGATGAATGAGATGACATTAAACCCGAATCGACTAATGAAGACTTAGAAAGAATATCCTTCTAGTCATGAGATAAGTCTTCTAATGCTTTCATCCACTTTTGTAACTTAACATCGAACGCAGGGCAGTGTGTTCATTCTTGAATTGGCCTAAACGAGTTAAAAATGTCCCCTTTGATCATTAGGTCCCATTTTTTACAGACAAAAAATTATTTATCCTTTTAGTTCTTACTACTGAAAGGATTACCTTTCATTAGACTAGGGGTCTTGAGTTTGATTTACATATAATACCATTTAGGACTCAACCTTAGATTCTTCCTCAGGTTGTATATATATGTCACTTTGAAAAAGCTAGGCAACTCTTTAAAACAATCCTATCATAGCATGTATAAGCTAACTATCCACCAACTAATATTGTAGGATCTAAATGTATCTAAGCAATGTCGCAAAGAAAGGTTGGAACAACAGCCTTACCCTGATTAAAAATAGTTCTTCGTTAAATGTAATTTTTTCTGGATAGGGCCAGCTTAGGATTTTCTCATTTAACGGGTCTCCTATAGATACCAATTTATTGATAAGCTATAATGTCTTAGGTGCTGATAATTGAAAAGAGTAGTTTCGACTCATATTTTATCCGAAGTCTCAATAGGAAGAAAAAATCTATTAAAGACTCGTTATTACTTGGCCTTAAGGAGGAAGAACTGGTATATTGGTCAACAAGAACAATATTCTGAGGCGAATAGCCCTTAGTTATTATCTCTATGCTTTTATTATAGTTGCTAAAACTCATTTCCTATAGACATTGAGCATCGGGCTAGTTTGTCAAATTAAAAAATTTGTAACAGACATTCGAATCCCCAAGGGAAACTTTGGCATGGTTTCAGGGATGTCGTTGGTGACCCTAAAATATCTTAATTTACTTTTAAATGACCCATTCCCTACATAGCAAATTGTTCCTTAGTATGGGTTTTACTATAGTATGCTTATTATAAATGGACTAACCCTACATAAGTAAAAAAAGCATTCTTAATGCCTACCTACTATCACACTAAAAAAAAAAAAAAGAAGCAAAATAAAAAGGCAAAGAAAGGGAAAGTGAACTCACCAAATATGATGTCAAAGAGGCTGAAAAATAAGGATGTTGAAAGCTTGTCAAAGTTATAGGCTCGAAATTTCTTTAAAGCAAAGGTGACTATTATATTTTGAGGCAAAAGTAAAAACTAAGTGAAGAGAATAGATGGGTATTTATAGTAGTTTCAAAGACATTTGAACTGTGTGATGGATCCCTAAAATTACAATCCAACAAATTAAGTCACACCACATTAATAAGAACTGATGAGATGTCAAAAAATAACACGCAGGCATAAGTAAAGCCATCTTCTATTGCGACATGTGACAATATTGGAAAAATTAGAAAAGGCATCAATGGATAGTTACATTTTTTTAGAAATGACAGCCTATGAAATAGTGCGACCGAAGTAAATGATTTTGTTAATGATTGTATACTTCGAAAAAAATTCAAACTATCTTAAGGAGTGAAAACTTCCACCATAAGTAGAATGGCAAGAACAAGAAAAGCAAATTTTTACTATTCTTTCGTAATAGTAGAAATTTTAAGGGCTCATGTTGAAAATTTTTTGTAAAGTCATCCCTCGACCTCAGTGTATGGAGAGATGAGAGGCGTCTACTCTACTACGAACCCTTTAGTTGTCACACATCATCCTAATACCAAATTTGGGTAATCTAAGGTGAATGGCCCAATTTTTTTCCCTCTACCAACTCATACCCACATGTCTTATGTTAGCCCTGAATTATTGTCAACAAAAACGGAACAGTCGATGAAGCGAGTAGTACCCGTATTCTAAGTCTACAAAATATCACATCATATTAAGACTTAATGCACTATATAAGTCATATAATAGACATTTATTGTACCCCCTATGCTAGTAGGGCATAATTATGAAATGACCTATTTTTTACGAGGATATATTGCCTATTGTCAAATTAGACTCCCACTCTTTGATGATCACGCACGCCAAAATTACTATAAATACAGTATTTTCAATCTTAGAAAGGGGGAGAGAGAAAATTGAGAGAGAGACCTCACTCACTTACTTGTGTCGATATTGATAACCAAAATATTTGAGCCCTTTTTATATTCATCCTATTGTTTTTTACTTATTCCTAGATCTCATGTTTGACATAAGGATCGAAATTTAATCATTGAAAAGTTAACTTTACTCCTAAATCTCTTCTATTTGCTTTTAGGTTACTGGATACTTCTATAATAGGAATTTGGACCTGAGGCAAGGCGAGAGTACTAGGGAGATTAGAATAATATGATATGACTTTTTTTACGTTTCACTAAATATTTTTTCCTGACATTAAAACTTTTCTGCAAAATTTTTTTATGGTTGTCAACAAACCTTTAGAATATTAAAAATATTATTTTATTTTTATTGAAAGTATTCTAAATTTAAAATTTTAAGAGAAGAGAATTTTAAATTTTTTGAAATTAAATTTTTTAAATTATCCTTATTATTTTTGAAATTTTAATTTTAGCATAATTTTTACAAACTTTTCTATTAAAATAATTAGAAAATTTTTATTTTGTGTCAATTAGACGATTAATAATTTTTTGTTAAAACTTTTTACTTATAATATTCTGCATGTGAAAATTTATTCAAAAAAATTTTACTTAAAAATTTATACTAAATAGACTCTAAAAATTTTGTTGTATTTTTTTTTTTTTTTTTTTTAAGGATAAGGTATAAATTATTATAAACATTTCATAATAATAAAAAACTAAACAAATCTTACTAAAAGCAAATATTATTATATACATTTTAACTTTACTTTTAAAATACATTAGTAATACAATTCTAAATTAATTATGCATTATTTTGATTGGTGTTAGCCAGCAGGATCTACCAGAAATGAAGAGAAAGCCTAAAATTTTCTGAGTAAGTTGCTACTCATTTTGAATCCACTAGTTTTTTTAATTATTTATGGTTCCAATTGTATCATATATTTGGATATCCAGCTGCATAATACTCATTAATTATTCTTCAAAATGAAACAAATGGAGAATTAATATATAGATATGTAACCTGCTTATTCACACACACACACACACACATATATCCTTAAATTTTTTGTAGTGTAATAAATCATTTTAAAAATTATAAAATTATATTATCAATTTAATGAATATTATATTATTTAAAATAAAAAGTTAAGATAAAAATTTGGGATATATAATATTATTCTTTTAAAAAATATGTATCTAAAAGAAATATATTATATATACACGCACACAATCATTCATATAATTATATTATATTTTTATAAAAAAATCATATAATATATGTGATAATAATATATTATTATTACAAAAATTTATATAAAAAACTGTATTTTTTATATTATGTTCAAAAGAGAAACAATATGTTATAATTTAGATCTGTAGAACTCGATTCACTAAATGTATTGCTAATACGAATAATATTATTCTTTAAAAATAAAAAGATAAGTGTTGTAAAATTCTGCGAAAGTCCTGTCAAATTATATGCGCGTGACGTGGGGCAGACGTTATTTCGCCATTTGTGCATGGCCAAGATGTAGGTTCAACCTCAAGAAGAAGGAAGCATCGGGGTAGCCATAGGAAGACACGGTTGGAGTAATTGGTTATTTCACATTTCTTTCTCTCATTATTCATTTTTTAATTGTTTTCCAAACTTTATTTTTCTTCTTTTTTCAACTTTTTATCACCATTGATTATCGAATCAATTTCATTATATTAACATAATAAAATTAAATGGATCCCACTTTCAACCATTTTAATCAAGTTTGATAAAAAAGAATGTTAGGAAGAAGAATTTAAAAATAAAAAAAAGAGCTGTTAAATTTGTCGAGCATAACAAAATCTAGACTCATCATTGCAATAAAAATGTGAGAGATGTAATCTTTAGTACAAATTTTCTTTTTCATATAAAATGATGTAGTAAATTAAGTATATTATTGCCATATGTTTTACTAATTTATTTGAATCCTTAACATTACTAAAAATAATATTACATTTGATTTGTAAAATTATGTAGTTCTAAGATTTAAATTCGTATTTAAATCATTCTAATAATTTAAAAAAAAATGGAATTTTTATCTTTTATCAATAAACTCAAATTTAATTTTTTATTTTTTCTTTAGGATTTTAATATATAACTATATCGAATACATATAATCATGATTTTATTATACTGACATGTATTAATGACATGAAATCTATACTTCCTTGTGTTGTATCCATTACCCTTTTAATTATTCAATAATACATGGTTTTACTTTTCTCTTTTTCTTAATTACAAAACTATAATCAGTGAACTAGTATTTTTTTAATATTTCTTAATATTTTGTTAATTAGCTGAAACACTGTCTTAATTCTATTTCCATGTTTTAATTATATATACCTTTATGAGAATACCATGGATATTGTCATGCTTCATGCTACCAACTGCAGTCTCGATTCCTATTGAAGCTTTCTCCACGATTTACACGGCATTAATAATCTTTTTTTTTTTTTTTTTTCCTTTTGAATTTTCCTTCAACTCCGTTTCCTCATAAATTTTTGTAGCCGATATTTTCCTATATTCTTACCTCCTTCATCAAAGAAAATGGCATATATACGTGCATCTTTCACAGTAATTGTTTAATGGCAATCGACCTACAGTCTACTGACACTCACCTTGAAATCAATAATTATGTTTATTACGGTTGTTCAAATTTATACGTTTTCTTTTATCAAGAGTCGATTGAAATCCATCGCAAAATAATTTAACTTAATTTTATTTATTAAATAAATCAAATTTTTATATTTAAATTGGATGGTATACATTATCTCTTTGAAAACGGTTAGAATGGTGGGGGGTAAAGTTTAACTTTACCAAAATTTTTGTGCCTAACACCTGTGTCCATTTTCTCTTTTAATCAAAATCCATAACACAAGTTGAACAAAATACCCACAAACTCTTGTGTCCCCAGGTGTCTAATTCCAATTTGATTACAATTTACTAACTGTTGGGATAAAAACTGAGTCACTACTATTCACATAGAATTCCGTCGAACGCAACACCAAAAGGAAAACAAATTCTGACTATTCAAGGTTCTTTTGAGTTACATGAAAAACGGGTTCCATGGCCGACCCAGAGATTATAATACTGGCGTCACCGACAGTCAATTCCACGAGTTCAAACTGCGTAAAAAACAAATTTTGTGATCGATTCGGAAGTCCTAATGCCAAAGTATTTTCATGACATTGTATTTCTCCAAAGTCACTCTTATTAACAAATTACTAAAAGAATTAAAAGACCCCAAATAGTGATCATAAAATAAAAATTTTTAATTTTTAGTAATCTTAGTTATGCTTGCTTGGCAATTAGGTCCAGGTGCGTGGCTCAAGAGTTGAAAATAATTTTGTACAGAATGCTAAGATAATGACGCCACTGGGACCAATTGGCTTAATTTTAGCGAGAATTCAGTGAAGAAATGAGGCAATGGGTAAAGGTATTTAACTGTCGTCAAGAAGAAATATGGAATGCATTCATGGGTTACAGTATAAAGTATCGACATCCACAGGGTCCTTAGGGCGTTCAGCCGGCTCAGGTTCCCCATCAATTCACAGTAGGAAAATTTTCTACTATATTATTTACACACATCAACATTACCGAATTAAATATATATATTATAAAAGAAATATATCCGTCAAATCAAAAAGGGAAGTAAAGATTTAAGATTGTAATGCCTTGTTTTTGGAAAATAGAGGTGTAAGCAAATTGAAGCTACGCATATGATGAAAATTTTTTCTTTTACTCTTATCTTCGGACTACTTGAAATCAAAACCATATTGCTAATTCTATACACCACAAAATCAGCTTTGTTAGCCGCGCCAACACCTTACCATCTACCACTCATCCTGAGTGCCAAACCTGTTTTGGAATTTGTTGGAGAAATTAAGGTATTATAGTTTTGAAATCACTTTTAATAAGATTCATCCACATTTATATTCAAATTTAAATTAGTTTAATGGACTAATATTATGCCTCAAATATTTATGGTAAATTTTGTCACTCAATTAATGTGACATTTATTAAATTCATGATGAGATAATGTTTTAAATAATTTTAAAAATTATCATTATCTTATCACTAATAAAAATTTAAAAATAAAAATTATCATTCTATGTTTTTTAAGTATATTGCTAATCAAGTTTTGATGTTATCATTATGATGATAAAAAATAGAGATTGTGTTGTAAAAAACCTGCTTGACATAAACAAATAGAGAAAAATAATAAAAATAAAAGACACAAGAATTTAACATGGTCCTTTTTTAGACTATATCTACAGAACAAATTCCGAATAAATATTATTCTTCTACAATGATTGGAATGCAAAAACACTTCTCTAAAAATACTAGAGGAATCATACCTCTTCCCTAGAAAACTATTAGAAGAACTCACACACCTCTTCTATAAAAAATTATTAGAGGAACCCACATCCAAATACGCAAGTGAGAAACTTGTTATTGCATTTCTGCAATAATCTGATTAGAAGAGAGGAAGGGGCATTTGTAGTTGCCAAAATCCCTTGTCCTTGCTTAATTTTGTAATTGTGTTTCACTTCTTAAAATTTTTACAACTACTATTTTATACTTAAGTGAAATGATTAGGATAAATAAATAGATTGTTATCTAAAATATATTTTTAAAAAATTTAAACCACATAAATCTTGTTTCTGCATGCACCTTCAATAATTTCTTAAATTAAACTATGTTTATTAATTTTTTTTGTATTTTATGTGAATAAGAAAAAAATATACAATAAAAAATTTTTAAATATAAATTTTATATTAACTTTTATAATATAAAAATTTAATATAAACAACCATTTAATATTTAACTTTCAATAAGCAATTTGGGTTGTGTATTGAATAAAGACAAAAACAAAGAAAAAATATTGTAAATCTTAGTATACGATTAAGTTATTTTTAATATTATATAAAATTTATTTACAAAATATTAGAAGTTTTAATATTTTAATAGGGTGTGTTAATAAGATTTAGAAAGAGAAGAAAAATGTTTCTTTCATTAATCGCAAACCATGGGTTACAAAGGCAGCGCTTTTACATTTATATATGACCTGAAAAAGAAATTTAGTAAAATGAAATCCTAGCTGTTCATACCATGCTGAGGTGTTTATTATCTAGGGGTGAACCTTTCATCATAATGTAAAAACCTGAAATTTTTCTATACAAAAGCAAATTTAAAATTTATGATGGTATCTACGGCTGAAATCGAATTGAATCCCCATTTTTTTTGTCTAACCTAAATTTGGATTTTTTAATTTAGATCTGATTTGAGTAGGGAACAATTTTTTAGTCTTCGATCCAAAGTAGACCGATATCTAATTCAAACCGAGTACTAGGTTTATAATTAAAATTTTAAAATAAAAATAAAAGTTCGTAATTTTTACAATTTGTCTCTATTTTTTAAATAAACTTTGAAAATCTTACATTTTAATCTAAAAATTTTTAAATTACCAAAATGATTTTAAAAATATAAATAACCATATAAAATAAATAAATATCCAAATTCAAATAATAACCAATTAAATAATAAAATTATCCTCATGAATATAAACAAATTCAAAATTAAATAATTAATATACTTTTAATTTCAAACAACCAAATAAGAAAAAATATAGATAAGCATAGCAATTAAACATCTTCGCATAATATAATTATACAAACAAAAGAAACCAAGACCTAATCTAAATATTAATTACTTAGACATCTTCTCATATAACAATAAAATTATCATCATTAACACAAACTACTCCGAAATTAAACAATCCATAATTCATCATTCTCAATTTCAATCAGCCAAAATGAAAAGCTCCAAAACTCTAACTTACAATTCCATTCTCAATTTGCCTCCAAAAGCTCTAAAATTAGAAGTTCATTATCTTCACGAGGCACAAATTATAACTACCAAAAAAAAGAGAAGATTAAATTAATTATAATAAAAATAACCATGCTAACTACCTATAATATTAATATTAATAACTATTGCATAACCATTACTAAAAATTATAATTAAAAGTTAGAAGTAAATCCAAATTGACCACAAAACATCAATCGTCAATGACTAAATATGGGATCCAAAGTTATATTTTACATCGCTAACATAATAAAGTTTACGAGTTTATCAAAATCAATAGAAAGTATATAAAATATAAAATATTTTGTATGATATAAAAGGAATTATCTTCAATAACAAAATCAATTTCTTGGAACAACTCTTTAGTATTTAATTCACTATATATATCAATTAATTGTAACGAATCAAGAGTGCAAACAAGAGCCTCCACTATTTTTGAAACTAAAAAGGTCCTAAAAGGATCCAAAATATGGTCCCCTACACTAAATGCTAACTCAAATGCAGCTGTGGATACCAAAGATTCTTTCGTAATCAAAGATTCTTAGCACCAATAACTATTAACCTTCTACTAATTCAAAATATCAACATTTCTTCACCTTTATCTTTTACTTTAATCCCATCCTCAAAGTACCTATCAATTTTAATCTTGAAAGATTCATTATTCTATAATATTAGTTTATCATATTCCTCATCTAATATACACCCAAAACTAATTTGTGTATCATTACCATTACACCCCCTTATACTAATTGACATTTGAGATGATCTTCAAAATCGTGTTTGGAAACTATGATTAGGATATATAATGCCATACAACTCATAAAGACTATATAAAGTAGTCCTCTTAGTTTTTAACATGTTGACTTTTTCTACATCATAGCTTTCATTAATCACCTAATTCACATATCTCAACTTATGTTGAGAATCAAGAATAGTTGCAACACATAATAAGATATTACAATTATCAATGTTCGCAAAATATTTCTTAAATTTTTTCAACATACTAATAGCCATGTAATTAACATCACCATCAGTAGATTGATAATGCCTCTTAAGCTGCAAATCAAGTCTTAACATTTCATTTATATAAATGTTACTTGTGACATACAAAGAAGTAGAAACAAGCAAAGTGGCTTCATAAAACATATTCAAGAAAGTCAACAAAGATTGAGCCTTTTTTCAATCACTTATAGTCCACACCATTAATTTATTTTCTTTTGACAACTCCTCAACATATTTAGTATCTTGACATTCAAGCAAATAAAATGCTTTTTTAAAGTTTAATACTATTTCTAATATCAAGTATGTTAAATTTCACTTAGTTTCAATATCTAAACACAATAAGCTTTTGCATTCAATTTTTCGTTGACTTGCAGTTTCCTTAAAGCTTTGCAACCTAGATGAAAACGATCTCACAAAATGTATATTATTGTGAATTTTAT
>JAWDEX010175977.1:0-14970 GCA_035221805.1 Trichilia hirta | reverse complement strand
TTAATTACCAAAACCTGCAAACGGGTGCTTTTAGTATACGCATACAAAAAGCCCAACCGAAGGTCCAATTGATTGCTGGGGCCCACTATAAAGCCCAATCTCGGGGTACAAAACAAGCCACGGATCGAGCAAATCACTCAAGGCGAGCACTTCGATATTTTTACCTTTTTCTAGGGTTTTAGAGCTCTGAGATAGTATCTCGCACTCGTCCGGAAATTCCTCAAGGTAAGACCAGTTAATCGTCCCTCTTTTTCATGATCTGGTTGTTCTTTTTTTAACCTAATTATAGCTGATAGTTTTTACGATCAAAGTTTTCTCCTAGATTCGACGGTAAAAAGCTTATAACTTCCTCCTCTTTTTTGCAACATTCAGGTTGCAGGTGGATTGCGAGAATGTCTAGGGTTTATGTTGGAAATTTGGATCCTCGAGTCTCTGAAAGGGATCTTGAAGATGAATTTCGAATGTTTGGTGTGCTTCGTAGGTATATTTGTCGTTTTTCTTCCTCCTTTTTGTTTGTGAGAAACAAACTGTTGGCTCAATTTTGCAATTTTCGGAAGTTTTCTTGATCTTATCAAGAATTCTTGTCCATTGGGTTCATTTATTAAATTTGTGAATTGTGGTATGTTGTTTTGGTATTGAATGTATTAAAGTAATGATTTCTCTTTCATAAGTGTAATGATGTAAGGAAGACGTATTGCGAGAATTATTTTTTTCCCACGTGTGAATGAAATTGGTCTTCCCCGTGTGTTGGGTTCAGTAGATTGATAGTTTTTGGCTGTCTTGTGCAATGGTTGTTTCTTTAATTTCATTGATAGTGATACACTGCTATATTGTTTCCTGGTTATAAGATCTTTATATATTTCATACAATGGTGATATTACAGTAACTGTGAGATAAGCATGGTTTGGGTCTTGTGATCTATATGACTATTTGGACTTTTGTTTCTCGGTTTGGTCAGTGTTAATTCATGATATTGATGTAAAAATAATGCAGTGTCTGGGTTGCTCGAAGGCCACCAGGATATGCATTTGTTGAATTTGATGATCGCAGGGATGCTGTGGATGCTATCCGTGCTTTGGATGGTCGGTAACAATTTTTTTTCTTTATTTACTGGATTCTGCAAATGTTGCTTGAAAATGAAGCTTATTGGAATTAATCACCTTTGAAAATTTTCATTGTTGTAAGATAATGATTTACAGGATTTTAGCCTTTGCCCAGTTCAGATTCTTAATATATGTTTTCTTGCTTTCATCTTTACATGTGCCTCTTTGCCGTATTCAATTATTGATTATAGATATGGATGAGCGTTTCTTTTGTTAACCGATGTGAAGGGTGAGACTTTCCTCTTTTGCATTTTTTGAATTTGCAAGTTGAACAAGAAACAAAGTTAATTTTTCAGGAAAGAATGGCTGGCGTGTAGAGCTATCTCATAATTCTAAGGGTGGAGGACGTGGCGGACGTGGGCGTGGTGGTGGAGGTGATGACTTGAAGTGCTATGAATGTGGTGAACCTGGTCATTTTGCTCGAGAGTGTCGCTTGCGTATTGGTTCTCGTGGCTTGGGGAGTGGACGCCGTCATAGCCCAAGCCCTCGTCGCCGTAGAAGTCCAAGTTATGGGTATGGACGCAGGTGCGGTTCATGGCCATGTGTTTCTCTTCAATGGCTTATGGATCATGTACTTATAAATCATGCATTTGTAGAAACTTAGACAGCAACTCTCTGTGGTATCTTTTAATTTACAATTGCAAATACTTTTTTTTTCACATTTAGTGAAATCTAATTTATGAACACTGATAATTTGCTAGAGTATTTCAATCTTTGTTTTTTTAACTTTTGTACTGATATCCAATTATTGGAGATGTGCCTGTTATGTTTTGTGAACTGTTTTATATTTTTCATTTCTTAATATTTAATTATTTTTAGTTAACTAATAATATATTGATTTTAAATTAGTGAGAATGAATGATTGTGTTATTGTTTTGTCTCTTGGCAGGAGTTATAGCCCTCGTGGAAGAAGATCTCCCCGTCGCCGTAGTGTTTCACCCCGACGTGGTCACAGTTACAGCAGGTCCCCACCATATCGCCATTCTCGTCGTGATTCACCTTATGCTAATGGGTATGTCACGGTTTGAAGTCCTTTCTGTTTTTCAGATGGTAACAATGGTCCTTGGTATTTTGTGTTTGCTAAATGACATTGATCTTCATCTAATCACAATTGAATATTCAATGAAACAAATGTTGGAGGAACTATAATTATAGAATTCTGGTAGTTGCTTGATTCTTTGTTTCTTAAACAATTATGAGGCTGGACTTATTTCCTCCGTAAGGAGCTGTTCTTTTTTCTAGTCTCACCTATCTACCTATTTTCTCTTGCCCAACCTAGCTACGTATTTTCTCTTGCTAACCATCCCCTTCAAATAAATAAATCTAGCATTTCACGGAATTGAGGAGTCATCAGAGTTTATTTTTTATTGTTCTTTGTTAGAGTGCATCTGGGGTTAACTCCTGCTTGTTTTTGCAGGGAATAAGTCTGTAAACTGTATTGAAGCAAAGCTGGTGAATTGAGGAGCATATCTGCAGTATCGTAGTCGTTATAGATCAGTTGAACAAACAGGATTTACATTAGTTATGTTGATGTCATGACTATGAGGTTTCTTAGAATCTTGGTTTTGGAAAGCTTCTACACAGTGTTTCAGCCGCCAAAAGGGGTGCTATGGACACCATTTTGTGCCGGCTTGCTATCTTCATTCTTGGAGGTCTTTTTCCTACTTTAAATTGCCTCTTATTGTTTATATGTTTTTTAAGTCTTAGTAACTGCAGTAATGTTGATCGCTTTGAAGTAGATAAGCTAAAAGTTTTACATGTTTTGTTTTGAGGTGTGAGTTTCGGCTAAAACGGCACCGTTTCGCCACATTTCTGCATCTTTAGGGCACACGGTTTTTTCCCTTGTCTGCTCTGCTTCTCTGCACCACATCACCTACTGGCCCCAGATTTGAGTCACATGTTGAAAATGGTTATCTTGAGAAATTTGTTCCTCTGCAACAAAGCATCTGAAGCTGTTAATTGTGACCCTCATTCCTGCTTTTCTGCATTACCTAATCTACTAGTTGTCGATTTATGTGCTTGTTCGGCTTGAAATAGATGTTGAACTTCCAAATTTCCAGAAAACCTGTTTGCTTGCTACCGATCTTATGTGCTTCTGCGGCAAATCTCCTGCTCTACTTAAGACCTATACTTTTCTGCTAGCGGTTAAAAGGTGACTTAGTATCAGATTCTAGGTAAGGTAAAGTTTCTGATTCCAATATTGTACTTTTCTGCTTGCTGGTGAAAAAGGTCCTTGCATTCTAATTATTGGTAAGTTAATGAATGGTTCATGGTAACAAAATAATATTCATGGTTTCTTGAATGCATTTGTGCTGTTTTAATTGTTCTCATGTTATACAGAATAAGCAACATGGTGGCTTGAAGAGCTACGTCAAGTTTAATTGGAATCTGAAAATATTTAATTTATCATATTTTATTATCACTTCAATTTTGAACCATTACCACAACATTTTTAAATGTCTGGTCACTCGCCAAGTCTTCTGCGTGATCGTGTGTGGTTGCATGCTGTATTCATATGATATATTTATCTATTTTTAAAATCCCTGCTTGTATTTCTAGTAGAAGTGTGTTGTTTATTTCTCTCTTTAAATATTACTACTAGTCGTGGAATGAGAATTGTTCCTGGGTTGTGGTTGTACATCACTCTGGCCTTTCGATTAGTGAGGTGGTGATAGTCGGTGGCCTATTGTCAATGCCCTCGAGTAATTGATTTCGAACATTCAATTGAATTGCAAATTAAATTTTTGTGTTGTATTTATAGTAAAATGACACGGAATCATTTATTTGACGTATCAAAAATTATCTGCTAAATAAATAGTAAGAAAAATGATTAATAAATTTGATGTGAACAAGTTGAGTTTTGGAAATATACAAGTACACTAAAATTTGCTGTAATTTGTAGAGTTTGATGGAGTGTGTGTTTTTAATTGGGTGCTGTTTTTAAAAAATGGGATGAACTTTTCTTAAATTGGCGTAAGATGTCACCTAAAAGTAGGATTGTTAAGGAGATAATACGAATTACTTCTATGAAGTAACGTCACTTGGCATTGGCTGGTTTCCTTCTCTATAAAGAGCACATTAATGCGTTTGTAGAAATATTTTGATATGGTTTTCGGTGCAATTTACAATTATATATTAATATAATCTACCATCTGTTAACTGCAAATCAAAGATTTCTCGTGATAAATGAGTTGGAAGTGACAGTCAACCAGACTTCGTTTTGGGGGAATGGTAGTCATCGTATAGTCCGGATCCATCGAATTCGATCCAATTTATTTAGATCGACAGCGTTGTTCGTATTCCTATTCCTCTGAAGAAAAAGACGCTGGTGGTGTTTGGGTTTGTTAAGGCTTAACACCTCTACGAAATTCTTAATCTTCATTCTAATCATCTGAATTCCTCTTTTTTGGCATTTTGATTTACTACGAAAGTTACATATTAAATATTTTTATCCAGATCTCTGAATCTACTCTAGCATTGCTACAACGATTATTACTTCAACTACTTGGATTGTTGGCTAGTTGGAATACTCGAGCGTCTTATTCCAGCAAGTTTGAATAAAGAGCTTACTTTGAAATTGATTTGACTTGCTCTCCTCTATTTGATACCTCTTCATCCTTACAGTCACTACGGTTATCACCGTTTAACTTAGCATCAAAGATATATACAACAGTAACAAGGGAGAGAATAAAGACCCTAACAGAAATGCTTCACAAAACCATTTACAGTTACAGATCAAAGATCAAAACCATTCTCGTCACTTTTGTTAATGTCCTTTCTCCTCCGACTGATGGTTGGTAATGAACTACTGTGTCGTTTGGAAAAACTTTTGAGTGATATATTTGGAAACTTTTCTACCACTATTACTAAAGTACTTGGAATGTAGTGCTCAATGAAACATGTTTCTTGTCATCTCCGTTTTGGAGGAGGAGGATATCCGAAAGTTAGAAGCAGTTACACTTTCGGCTTATTTAAAAGGGGGAGTGAAGAGCGTGCCGATTTTGATGCTCATTTTCTTTGTTTGGAGAATTGTTTTGCGATTGCCTTGCTTTTCTAGGTGCTATGGTAGAGGGAACGGAAATGTTGGGGAGATGTTTTTTGTATTGTTTGGGATATGGGGTCAAATGGGTAGCCTCTGTGGTTTATTACTACGATTGTAAAGAGGGGATCCTGGAGAAGAAAGTCGATGAGGAAATTGGGAATGTGCTAGAAGTAACTGATGGATAAACATATGGATGGTCACAGATATTTGCAACAGCAGGGGAAGTATTAGTGGAAAACACCGCCTTCTACTCTTTCACAACTGTTATTTTCAATGTTGCTTGTAAATTTTGCACTTGGCACGAAGTAATAAATTTCTTCACTATGGCTGTATTCTTTCATTATCTAGTTTTTCAAATGTTGCATGTTAAGATGAAGATAGTTGTGCAATGCCAAGTGGTTATTACGGAACTATTCCTAGAGGAGAGACTTTTCTATATACGAACGTGGATGTTTTGTTTTGTTTTGTTTTAATTTGAATAAAAAACATGTGCGGCATATGATCCTGCAGCACAAGGAACTCGAGAGGGATGGCCAATATAGCGCACAGCAAATCGAAAATCCGGATTGTTCGTTTTAATTAGAATTAAAAACAATTGCATCGAATAATCCTGCGGCACAAGCGTAGCACCTCAGACGGATTGCCGATATAGCGCATAGCATATCCAAATCCTCTCTAGATTAGACATATGGAACCAAAAAGCAGCAACTCCAAGTTTGAAAAGATGTAGGCTGTTGAACCGCAAAACCTGATTTGCTCTTTATTACTATACCGCTTTCGAAGCTCAGTTCAAGGGTTCATACAAATAACATTAATTGCTATTGGTAAGAATACCAAAGTTCCAAAATTTCGGAAAGTTACACGGATTTAATAAATGCATGAATAAAAGATCCAAATTCAGAAATTAAGATCATTAGCGCTAATCATAGTTCAACGACAATAACACAATCTGTCTTGCCAGGAAATACTTGGGACATAAATTTAAATCTCAGTTTATTCCGCTGCCCATTGCCAAATGGAACATTTCTGAGAGGAAAGAAGCTGGATAGTCCATAAAAATTTGATTCCTGCTCCTCCAATGATCTTCAAAACTTCATCATTTTGACTCAATGACTTTCTTTGCAAACGTTGGCAAACAGAATGCTGCTGTGTGAATCTGGAATTTATATTGAGTAAAAACAAAAAATGAGTTTCAAAAAAGTGAATTTACAAAATCAAATTTGCTGGTCAACAAATTCATACCTCAGAGTTGTAAAATTTCAAGGGTCTCTTTGACTGGCACTGACTATCATTAGCATCTATAGGATTCACTGGATGCTTGAAATCAACAGGAGGGCCCTCAGTTGAGCAAAGCATGAAACCAATCACCCCACTGGAGAGAAAATATCATATCCATTTCACCATCATTAGTGACACCACATAACGTAACACACACAATACATCCCTTGATTCCAGTAGTCAAAGAATCACCATGAGCTGAGTGCATTGAAGTGCTTAAAATACCATGTTAGGAACAAGCAGGACGAAAAATTAACTTCTCGTTAAAGGGGAAAAAAGGGGTCACAAGCAAGCCCCATACACCACAAAATGTAGCATTTACAAATAACAATTAACACACCTCATTCTAATAAGAGGTAGACCTACTCACCCAACAGTGGGGACATCAGTTAAAGAAACACTAATTCTGAAAACATGGCAGCTCCTCCCCGGCCAAGGAACAATGGCCATGGCACGAAAGAACATTGTTATGCACACATACATATACAGGGTAGAAGAGAGGAATTGTTGAATTAGAATGATGATAAGAATTGAAGGATATACCTTGGATATGTTGGAACCGTAGTCCATGCATAATTGACTGAGCCTTTGAAGATTAGGCGGCAGTTTGCAACAATGTCCTCTATGATGTGCATGTGGAGCCAGATGCTTTCTGCCTGGGTGCTCACAACTCCCCCCGGACGAAGTGCCTTTGCAAGAGACTTAAAAAAAGGCTTCTCAAAGAGCTCTTGTGCAGGACCTGTGTGAACAAACACAACAATGCTACTAATGAGTTCTTAAGATATTTTTCTCTTTCTTTTCTACACTTTTGCACTTGATATATTGGAATCTCAAATTTCCATTGATAACTACAAGGGTGTTATCAGCAGTAGAAGCATTGATTACCGATGGGGTCAGAAGAGTCCACTATGATTGCATCATAAGTTCGTTCAGGAACAGCCTTCAAAAAAGCAACTCCTGCAATAGTAAGAGGACAGAAAGCAATTTATTAATTCACAGGAGACACAGAAACTGAGAAAAATATCAGAAGAAGCTGATGATGCATACCATCACCAATATGAAGTGTCACACGAGGATCCTCAAACCCAACAGCTACGGCAGGGAAAAATTGTTTTGATACCTGGAAAGCAAAGACATAAAATACATGTGGAAGAACAAAATGCAGATCTAAACAAATACAAGTTAAATGAAACGGGAATCTGGCATATGGTCAAAGATAAAGAATGGAAAGGTGCTACTTCATTGCTACTTACATCAACTACCATTTTGTCAATTTCACAGATATCAATCTTCTCAACAGAAGAATGGCGAGCAACTTCCCGCAAGACCCCACCATCTCCTCCACCAATAACCAAAACCTGAAATGAGAAAATTCAACATGAATAAGAATGACTCATTTCAACCAGCGTCGAATGTTCAATTTCCATAAATATCAACAAAGCTGAAAAGAATTTCCATCATAATATATATCAATATTTTAGCTTCTTAATGTTCTTTCTCTTCTTTTATGGTATTCTCATCTTCTATCCCTTACCTCTTTATTCTTAGTTTTGGTATTGGGATGGATTATGTCCCTAGCTCTGAAAACTTCAAAATTCACGACAAACTATCCATCTGATAAAATGTTCTTTACTTAGATCATAAACTTGGAGTGTTTTTCTGAATAAAGGAGCAAATCAAGCACAAGGCTGTAATTATAGACCCGTGTAAACAAACCCAGAGAACAATTACCTAGAATGGGCCACAAACAGATCCTCTATGCAATCCCCTCATACCATATGGGAATAAAAAGTCCCATCAATATTCCTTCACGCCGCGTATCAAAGTAAATTTACATATTTGGATCACCTTGGCATAGAAAGCAAGGTAAAATATAAACATGAAATTACTCTTTTTATATTTATCGTTGCGAATCAAAGATAAATATAGTGTCAAGACACTTCAATCCATCTTAATAAGAAGCTCTAAGTTATAAATGACTTATGATCTTTACCAAGACAGAAATTACAGCCTCTCATAATAATGTTTTAAAGTTAGATGAATTATAGTTTGTTAGGGCTATAAGAATATAAAGACCTTTTTTGGATTTGGAATTGAGCAAAGAGGAAGGTGAGTAATCATTTCTTGATATGCACATTCATCCCTCTCTGTGAGCTGAATCACCCCATCCAGAACAAGAACCTTTCCATATGTTGATGACTGCAAAACAACAAAACAGTAAATGATTTATGTTTCAATGTTTAAATAGGGGGAAAATCAAGTCAACTTCATAAAAAGGGAGAATCAAATACCTGAAAGACCATGACATTCTGGTAATCAGACTTCCCCTGAAATAAGATCTTCTCAACCTTCAAGCAATGTGCCTCACCTGCATACTTTCAATACACAACATAAGAAATTTTGAAAATTAATATTGTAGTACTAACGAAGAAAGTATATCAAACAGAAGAAGGCTCCAGCTCAAAAAATTTCAACAAAAATTATTGACAGAAAAAAAACTACCGAACTACATGAATCGCATTTTCAAAGGGACACAAAGAGCACTTCTTTTTCTTATAATATCTTAAGAAATGCAAACTCTGACATATTGCCAGAAAATATCATCTACCTATAGTCAAAGTCAGAGTAAAATTAGCTAAGACTAAAATGAATGCACGCTGAGAAAATTCACATTCTGTTCTCCAAAAACGTCCAAACACCCTCTTACTTCACGGTAGACAGCACAATTAAGGTACTAAAATTGAAAGGACCACAAAGGGACGCTTCCCATACCAATTGACAAATAATTTCTAAAATGAAAATAATTGGTAAAGAAAAATCTCAACATCTAAAATTAAAAAAGGAAAACAAAAAAATTAATTATAAAAGCAGGCACTTGAACAACTGATAAAAACGGAAAAAAATATATATACATGGTGTTATGAAAACAGAATGCATTGTTTATATCAATTTGAACAAAATGCTAGCATTCCATCCGCAGGCCGACTCCCTCCAACTCATAATAAATAAACATAAAAATAGGTAATCGATCCCTGAAGACAAATATACTCCCAAGATAATAACATTGATAAGAGTAAAAGCATGAGCACAGTATCTGGTAGCAGAATACATTCAAATGTCAAATCACAAAACGCAACTAATTATTACCAGTATCCATGATTTATTTTAGATCATAGACCGTAGAGATGCAATGGGCGTGAAAAATAATAAAATAAAATCCTATAAAATGGGACAATTGAAAATAAAGTACGCAAAACAGACCAGGCCACATTGGGCTGATTTCAGAGAACCATCCAGGAATAACAGATGATATGCAATCCGGCTGTTTGTTAGAGTCCGTCTCCATCGACACTCTCCCGTCAGCAGACACACCATTATTGGCCTCCTCCTCATCTCTAGGCCTCTTCACGGGCATATCATTCGAAGCAACAGACCTTGTTTCCGCCATATTTTCTCTCCACTTTAAAAATACACAAAACCCAGAAAATTTCTTTGAATGAGAACCGACCAAAACCGCATTCAAGTGACGCCACACAATCTTGGTCCTCTTGCTTTAATATATTATATATATATGTATACTCAATACAAGTGGGATAATATATAATAAGGGAAATCTGGTTTCGTCAGGACGCGGCTTGCGTTTGTTTATTTTGTTTGGGGTTTCAGCCTTCAGGATTTTTACCGAAACAAAATTTGATTTGATTTATACTACAAGTCCCCCCTCCACCCTATGCTGATATGCTTCTCTTCTCATGACGGTACGGCGGAAAATGATAAGGTTCTCAATTAGGGTTCGGCACTTGGGATGGGAAATAAAATTATAAATTAAAAATTAAAAAAAGAAAAGAAAAGAGAGGTTTAGAATCTCAATGGTGTTGTTGGTAAGTGGATTAGCGCCCTTGCTTTCTGTCGTATTTAAGACATTTCCATGCGCTCACCGCCCCATGCCATGCTTCGATTAGACTGCTTTTTATAGTTCTTTTTTATTAGGAAAATTAAAAAGCTTATGCCTTCTATATTTTTAATAATTCTTTCTTGTTTAAAGAAGATGATTCCATACTTTTAAAGAAAGAGAAGAAAGATAATATGGGAGAATCTGAAAAAAAAAAATAAACTTAGGTTATCAATATGCAGTTTTAGTACATTTAAATATTAATTGACGTATAAAAAAGAGAATTTTATTATAAAAATTTATCATTTTTTATGTACATTCATAATAAGATATAATAGTAATTATATAATTTACTACTAATAATAATAATAATTTTACCTTAAAATAAAACAATAAAAATATTTTAGAGAGATTTATAGTAAATTAAAAATTTTTTTTAAATTATTATAAAAAATAGAGTAAAAGTATTTATTATTTTTATAAAATTATAAAAGTATTCATTATTCCCTTAAAATTAATATTAACTTAAAGTTGTGAAAGACTTTTTTACACCAATAATGTCGCCACCAAAGAATTGGTAAGGAAATGAAAACATGAAAAAAGTGCATGCATGGTTTGGACTTTCATCAAACACGTGGCTACTGACACACGGATTTCGGAAAATAATGAAAAGAAAAGGATCTTCCACGGAGGAATCATTGTCTTTTCTTCTTCTTTTTAATATATAAATTTATTTTTAATTTAATTTCTTGCATTTTAATATTAATTATTAATATTTATATGTTAGTATTTTTGTAAAAAAATAAAAGAAAATTGAAAAATATATTTTTAAAATTATAATTAAATAAATTTATGTTAATTTTAGACTTCAGTAAAGTGCCTCTTTGTTATTTTATGAGAATTCTCGATAAAATTCAAAAATTCAGCTTTTGTTATTTTAAATATTTTAAAGTATTTATTTTCCAATTTAAAATTAAAAAGTTATTAATTATCTGTGAATAAGATTAAATTAATTTTTTAACTTAACACTAAAGTTGTATCTTAACGTTGAAGTTGAAATCTAAATAAATTAATTTGATTATATTTTAAAAATATATTTATAAATTTTATTTATATTCTATTATATAAAATTTATGTAGTTATTTGTAAGGATAATAATATGCAAAACACACTAAATTTTGAATATTTATAGAATGTATTTAATTTTTTAAATAAAAAATATATATTATTTTTTAAAATTATTTAAATTTATATATTTAATATATTCACATCTGAAGCGTATTTAAATTAAAAAAATAATTATTATTTAAATAAAAAATATATAATTAAATTTATTTAAACATAATTATTAAAATTTTAGTATTATATTAAAAATGGGTAAAGGGCATTTAAAGTCCTAATATGTGGTCAATAGGACATTTTAATCTTATTGAATTAAAATATATAATTTTACTCCTTGTTTGCCTAATTTTTTTTTTCTAGTTTAAATGTTTTTCGATAATATAATGTAAAACCACTCTTATTATCGTATAGAATATGAAATCTAGAATCTAATTATATAAATAAGAATTAAATAAATTGCATGGAAAAATGTCAAAGTCAGTAGATAAGAATAAAAATGAGTATATTTTAACATAGTAAAAACTAAAATGTTTTTTTTTTAAATAAATTTTAGGAATTTAAATGTTTTTTTAAAAAAAATACTTAAAATATTTAACTTGTAATACTAAATATCTCTTTTCGTTAGTTATCAAGACACGTGGCAAGTAAAAACAAAAAGGGAATAAAGCTTCTTTATTTAAGTCATTTAAGTCGGTGGCTGACTTATAGATATATAGAAGAGAAGAAGAACGGAATAAAAAATGAAAAGAAGAATAAGAAAGATATAAGAAGAGAAAAAGAAAATTTTGGTGGAAATAAATTGTGTGTGAATATTTTTATACTAATAAAATAAATATAATATTATTTATGTGTAAATTAATTTCATGGAATTGTGATTATTCTCAAATATAATATTATTATATATTTGATGTACGAATCGATTGAAGTAGGATATTGCTTGATAAATGATATTTATCATCAAAGTGGCATTTGATTCGTCCGTAAAAATGATTGTCATCTAATAAAATTAATATGAAAATAATTGTTTTTTATTTTTATTTTTTTAAGTGATGTGATTGACAATTTTAAGATCCGTTTGAGCACACATATAAATTTTAAGTTATGTGTCTAGGCACTTCACGCTTTGACAATTACACGTGCATTTTTAAATGATATCTAGGCGATGGTATGATGTCATTGGATATGTTAAGAATTTCTCACGTATTCATCGGACAATAATATGAGGCCGAATGGTGATTTTTCTATGGTACCGAACAGCGAGATTTGGTTATGTATATGTAAAAACACATGCATTCGAAAAAATATATATACAGAGTTTGAAAATTTGATAATTGAGTTACAGATACGTTATAATACATGTGTTATTGCATTTTGAAAGAACATATTTTCACTTAGTTGGATGCTTATTTTTTTTTTATTTCTTCTTCTTTTTTTTTTTTTTTAGGTCATACAAGATTAATGTAGTTTAAAATTTGTTATCAAAAGTTAAATCTTCTATGAGTTCTTTTTTGTTGTATTTATTTTTATATGTGCATAGTATTAAATAAAAGAAAACACTATCAAGTAGAGTTTAATTAACTAGAATAAAAATACATAAATATAAAATACTTAAACGATCTTACTTGATACTTAAAATGTCGAATAATAATAATAATATAGACTTGCAGTAATTTGCAATATTCTAAGACAATATTTATCCCCTTCTCTTAATTGCTTAAAGAACAATGGAGTCTGTCTTCTAAAATACAACTATCAAATCTTCAAAATTGAAGTAATGCAATTTCAAAAGTCAAGTAAAGTGTAATAATTTATAAAAACTTGGTTAGTGTTCTTGTTATGGATGTTGTATATCTATCTTTAAAAATTTTGTACATGCTACTTTTATACACAAAATATTAAAAAGTTATACTTATTATAAATTAATATAATGTTTTTGAAAGGTTACAATTTAATACAACTTTTGGAAAAAAAATCACAACTCTTTATAAATAACAATTATTCTGAATAAATACAACTTTTGATAATTAAAATAATAATAATAATAAAATTAATTAAAAATATAGGCTGTCATCTGAGCCCAAGGCCAAGAGCCCCAAAACCCATCTTTGATATATATATATATATATTAATATGTTTGGAGCTCCAATAAACCTGTTACTTGATGGTCATTCTTCAAGTCCACATAACATGAATTTATATATATAGTGTTTTAAAAAAGTTATTTTTTCTATATGGGACTTGATTTTTCTATTCAAACTTACACATCTCAACAATACCCCACATTTGAATTGAAAAAATATATATATTAATATGTTTGGAGCTCCAATAAACCTATTACATGTTGGTCATTCTTCAAGTCCACATAACATGAATTTATATATACAGTGTTTTAAAAAAGTTATTTTTTCTATATAGGACTTGATTTTTCTATTCAAACTTACACATCTCAACAATACCCCACATTTGAATTGAAAAATTAAGAACACCTTTTAACTAATAAATCAATATGTCATATATCAAGAAAGTGCTTTTGACTTGAACTTTTTCCTAATGAGTCTATATCGAATTTACTTAATAAAGCAGTAGAAATAATTTCTTGAACTGTTCATTTTAATTTAGTAAATCAAGATAATATGTCTCACTTATAACATGTCGTTGATATACTATACTTTATACGTTTTTGTTCATTTTGGTCCTGAACATATCTCAGTATTCATGATAGTTTTAAAGAATTTAGTTATTTTATTCTCATAAATGCGACCCCATATTTAGTGTTATATAGGTGATACTATATTTACATTAGTATCATTAAATGCAAAGCATACCTTATATCATCATTATTCAACACACTATTTATCACAGAAATAGATTAAATTATGTGTTTCTCTGATTGAGTTTTATCTAACTAGTTTGCCTATTGAACCTAAATCATGGCATCTTTAATCTGCTAGGTTGGGTTTCTGTCTGATTTAACTCATTAAATTGGCTGTAAACCTATTCCCCTCAACATATATTTAAATTACTTTCTACGTAGGTCTTTTGTCAAAGGATCAATAATATTTTCCTTTGACTTTACATATTAAATGGATATTACTCCATTTGAGAGCAATTGCTTTATTGTATTGTGTCTAATCCTTATATGTCTTGATTTGACATTATATACACTATTCTTTGCCCTTGCTTGAGCTGCCATATTATCGCAATGTATACAAATTATGGTAACAAGCTTAGGCTAGATTGAAATATCCTCTAAAAAATTCTTTAGTCATTCTGCTTCTTCTACAGTCTTATCTAATGTTATAAATTTTGATTCCATGGTAGATCGTGCTATACACGTTTATTTAGAGAATTTTCACAAAATTGCAGTTCTTGCTAACATAAATAAATATCCACTTGTTGATTTGGTTTTTATGTTATTAGAAATCCAATTTGCATCAATATAACCTTCTACTACTAGTGGATATGATTTATAAATCAATCTATAATCTAAGGTATGTTTTAAATACCTTAATACTCTGATTAATGCTATCTAA
>JAWDEX010175967.1:0-14972 GCA_035221805.1 Trichilia hirta | reverse complement strand
AATTTTCACAAAAATAAAAATCTGCAACAAACAAAATTACAGAGGACAAAATTGGGTTATGACAACCTGAAGTCTATATAATATTATCCTAAGATCTAATACCACCTATGTAATAAACTATTGGGATTAAAACCAATTTATAAATCTAAAACCCATTTAAATATAATTTACCACTTAAGCTATAATTAATTATGCCCATTTCTTCTTAGAAGTCTAAAAATTTTGATCTAAACATAACTTTTAAAGCCAAAATCCAATTATAAATCAAAACTCTAAATTGCATGAAATATTAATCAATAAAAAGAAACAGAAATAATGCAAAATCATAAAATTGAAATTAAAAAGAAATAAATTTTTTGGGTGTTACAAGAGTATCTCAAGCTTATAAAAACTCTCAAGATAGTAGTCTTAGATAAAAAATGATATTTGAAAAGGTAACAAAAATTGGATCACATATGTTTGAGTAAGAAAAGAAAAGGCTTAGAGATTCCTTAAGGCAGAATATAGATGTGTTCACTTGGACCTTTTAAGAAATGTCGAATATAAACCCTACAACCTTTCATTAACTCAATATCAATCCCACTTTTAAACTCATAAAGAAAAAGAGATGGGTATTTAATCAAGAAAAGAAGAAAGTTATTTGAGTAAAATGGACAAACTAATAAAGGTTAATTTCATTAGAGAAGTTTTCCATTTAAACTAGGTGGCAAATCTTGTCATGGTGAAAAAAGTTGGGAAATGAAAAATGTGTATGAATTTAATTGACCTAAACAAGGCATGCCCTAAAGATAGCTTTCCACTTTCTTGAATGTATCAATTGGTAGACTCAATAATCATACATGAGCTATTTGTCTTAATGAATGTATTTTCTAGGTATAATTAAATCAAACTACACAAACTTAATCAATAAATAATAGCCTTTATAATAAATCATTGTTTATACTACTATAACATTATGCCTTTTGGACTAAAGAATATAAGGGTAACATTTTAGAGGTTAGTCAACAAGGTTTTAAATCCTCCAGTAAAAAAATAAAAAAAAAAAAACATGAAAGTTTATATTGACAACATAATTACAAGTTATCTAAAAGCTATAGATCATGTTCAACATTTGAAAGAAACTTTCTTGCTACTAAAAAATGTGTGTTTAGTGTTAGGTTAAGAATGCTTTGGGGGTTTATAGTTAATAAGCATGGAATAGAAGTTAACCTACAAAAATTGAAGCCATCTTGGATTTAAGGTCTTTATTAATCCTTAACTAGAATGTTTGACAAGCAGATTGGTAGCTTCTAGTTTCTTAGCTCATGAAAAAAGGGAAGACTATTAGATGGATTCACAAATGCAAGAAATGCTTTTAAGAATTGAAGGAGTATCTTAGGTATATAATGTATTTGGTGAGCCTATAGGTCAAAAAGACCTTTTATCCTTATTTGGTATTAGGTGACCACTCTATAAGCTCGATATTAGTAAAATAAGAAAAGAAAATGATTCTTAAACTCATCTAATATATGAGCAAGTCACTCCGTGCTATGAAGATCATGTATTTACCCTTTGAGATGCTTGAATTAGCCTTAGTAGTAGTAGAAGTTAGAAAATTGCTACACCATTACTTTTAAGCTTATTTAGTGTTGGTTTTGATGAACTAGCCATTAAGGCAAATCTTTTGTTAACCAAATCTCTTGAAAAGATTTGTGAGGTAATCTATTAAGCTCAGTAAGTTTAACATTGAATATAAGCCTAGGAAATTCATCAAAAAATAGCTTTAACAAATTTTTTGCCAAAAGGATTGGTAATTGAGTGTGTGATGGTATACAAGGTTTTAAAAGAAGAGCCACAAGTTAGGGTAGATCCCTTGAGTCAAAACTCATTTAACCAAAATTTTAAAATCCTACCGTGGCATTTATTTATTGATAGAGCATCTAATGCTTTAAAAAGTGGTCTAGGATCATCTTGACTTGACTAATAAGGTAAAAGTTATGTAATCTTTGAAATTTAATATTAAAGTAACTAATAACAAAGTATAAATAAAGCATTGATTATAGGAATTAACTTAGCCTTTCTTGACTATAAAAAATTGAATATGTTTACCAGAAAAATTTATTTTCATTTACTATTTTTTAACCAAATTTTAGCAAGAGTAAAAGTCTATATTCACATGCACTTTTAACATATTTGCATTTAGAAGAATGCCAGTTGGACTTCATAATTCTCTACAAACTTTTCAAATATGTATGTTAAGTATATTTACTAATATAGTTGAGCATTATTTAGAAGTTTTCATGGATAATTTAATTATATTTGAAAGTTCTTTAAAAATTTGTCCTGAAAAATTAGATAAAACCATAAAACAATATTAGAAAAGGTCTTATATTAAATTAAGAAACATATTGTAACACAGTTATCTCCAAGATTGTAATTAGTAATATGTTATCTTTTAAAAGAAGTAAAGCTAATAAAGTAAAGGTGGAATTATTTGACAATTTGTCACCACTGAAAATAGTCAGGAAAGGTCGCTCATTTTTTAGATATTTTAGTTTTTTTAGGAGATTTATCAAAAATTTTAGTGTCATAATTAAATCTCTTTCTAACCTTTTAATACAAGATACTATATTTGAGTGTATTAAGAAATGTAAAATGCTCTTGATAAATTAATTAAATTTTTATTGTTTGCTCTTATCATGCAATGCCTTGATTAATCTTTACCTTTTGAGTTGATGTGTGATATCAATGATTATACTATTGGTGCACTTTTAGGACAAAGAAAGGAAGGTAAGCCTTATATAATTTATTATAAAAGTAGAACTTTAAATAGTATACAAATGAATTACACTAAAATTGAAAAAGAATTACTTGCTCTAATATTTGTATTGGACAAATTTTGATCTTATTTGATTAGGTCATAAACTATTATTTTTATTGATTATATTGTTGTTAGATATTTAACAACTAAATAAGATGCAAAACTAAGATTGATACAATAGATTTTATTACTCTAAGAATTTAGCATTACAATTAAGGATAAAAAAAGAACTAAAAATATTATTGCAGATCACCTATCAATACTGATAGCAAAATCATCATTTGAAAATTCATTAATTAATGATTTTTTTCCTAATGAAATATTATTTTATGTTATTTCAATGCCTTGGTCTGTTAGCATAATAAATTTTCTTGTAGGAGAAAAAATGCCATCTTAATGGAGTACTTAAGATAAAATAAAGTTTTTGGCTAAAGTTAAAAGTTTTTATTGGGATGACTTACATTTTTTCAAGTATTGTCTAGATCAAAATTTTTGAAGATGCATATCTAATAATGAGGTAAGTAATGTAATTAATTATTGTAATTTGGAGACATGTAGAGGATATTTTTCATCAAAAAAAATAATCACAAAATTTTGCAATATGGGATACATATCGAAAAGTATATATTTATTAAGAGTTAAATTTGTCATTTTATACTTTGTTGTATGATTAATTCTCTCAATTTGACCATATTTCTAGTCTTGTGTTTAAAATTTTCCTATCTGTAATTACTATTTATTTTTATTTTATTGTAAAAATGATAAAATAAGCATAATTTTTTGAAGAAAAGGAATTTTAAGGTACTTTAAAATTTTATGAAAATCAAATTTATTAGGCTACAAATATTTTATTTCAAAACAATAATCAAATTCAGAAGTTTAGAAGTCCAAAAATGGCTTGAACAAAGACCATCTGCATTTGTAGCCTAACCCAACCTTTCTACATTTTTAAGGCCATAACTTAGGCTAGACAAATTAGTTTGACCCAATTCAAGTTTCTATAGAAATATAAGTTAAAGATGAACTTTTTTTTCATCGTTAATGCCAAATTTTGTCAAAATTAGGGTGGTAATGGTCTATCAAATTCAATGGATGATTGAGCCAAAATTGTTAACATTGATGGCTCTTTTATCTCCTTTTGGAGCCTATAAAAGAGGGGTTTGTTCATTGCTCAATATACATTCACAAAACCACTTTATAATCATATTTCTTCTTTCTGTTATTTCTATGTATTTCTAATCTCCTAGCTAAGGTAAGAATATTAATATTAATGGATTAGTGGTATGTTATCTTAATCCTTCTTTTATCATTCAATGTCTAGTCCTTTTATTTGATTTAAATTTTTATTTTTGAAATATAATTTGGTGTGTTTAAATTCTTTGAATCTTTATAGTCATTTGGTACATTGAATATTTGAAAATATATTGATTCATTGTAGACCCCTCGTGCTCAAAGGGGCACCCTCCTATTTTTCAACATCCTTATTGATCAGACGTTTGTCTGTCCTTGAAAATAGAATTAGAGGTTCATAAGGTTCAGCTTCTGTGAAAGAAGTTTTATCTTTATTTGAGACGCTAATAAGCATGACAAAATACCGGCAGGGCATTATTCACCATTGGTAGATGTCGAGGGAGTGAAGTTCTCATGTAGAGAACTAGAAGAGCTTGAAAAATGTGACGGTTGCTCTATGGTAATCGAACGAAAGGCAACTGAAGATACTGTTTGCAAAAGAGACTTGAAATTATTAGGAAATTTCGATGATTTACAGGGTTTTACTGTGGCAGTGGTGGAGTGATAAAATGAACAAGATATATAAAATGAAGTTTGAAGACGGAGAGTCCTGACTGTTGAAGTACTCTCTTGAGAATTAGAAACGACTTTTCCCTTTTGGACGTTAGTAAAATGATACATGGTTAAAGTCCAGGAAATGAAAAGCACACATTCGAAGTCCTTTGTAAATTGACAGTTATCCGTTTAAAGTTGCAAGCTATAACAAGCAGGCAATGATAGAAATAGAGTCGAATACAGTTGTTTCGACTACTTTTAACATATCCTAAAAAGTCACGGGCATAGAATTCAATTTTCACCGAAGACTGTCCCTTTTACTGAAAACTGAGGGCTATAAATTTACGAAAAATTCGAGAAAGGGTTTGATCAGATATTGACCTCGATCCCAAAAAAGCAAACCATTCCGACGCTGAAGCGAATAATAAGTGAAACGTCAATACAATTATTGCATTGGCCTTGAGGCCACAAAATTAAATAGGTCGAAGATTTATTTCCAAACCTAACTCAATTAGGTGAGTTACGTGAAGTTAAAGTTGGAAATGGAATCAAGTCAAAAAGGCACGAAATTACTTGTCCATAATCCACGTCCATGATCCTATGATCTGCGCCTAGAGGATCTTGATTGAATAAATGGATTGATTTCCCTAAATTACACTCGGATTACTTGTCCATAATTCACTCTTCACATAACCACCTACGATTATAGCTTTCTTTATAAGGTAGCAGTTATCAAAAAGGTCAGATATGCAAATATACTCTTACTACACATGTTGATATTCTATAAATTTGTTGCCTTAATCTCAAAATAAAATCTCAAAATCTAACTTAGGTATCGGAGGATTTTTGTCGAACGGCCGCCTTTTATCCCTGATTCTTCCTTTGATTTCAGTTATCCAAACACTCTCATTACAAAGGATTGAAAGTTAAGGTTTGAGGAATCTAGAATTTTCGTACATCAACAGATCTCAGCATGTATTTCGGCTTCGCATAGTTGTTTTTGACACAAATAATATGAGAAGCAAGACATCATTGGTCAAAATTACTCATGTTAAATTGTATTTTTGTGCATTGTGACTAGGAAAAATTTTGAACTTCTCTTTGAATAGAACAAGTTTTGGGAAATACAGCATGATAGATGAAAGACTAAATTGTTGCATAGCTATCTCGTATGGATTACTCTTTGAACAAAATAGGAAAAACTATTGCCCACTATGGATTCGTTTAGAATAAATCTTTCTATTCTTTGGGTTGTGGTAGAATAAACATCAACATTGGTGGAAAAAATGGGCAACTATTTGTAGAGTAAATGGTGTGAAGATTTGTCGCTAATTTATTAGTTTTCGTTTCGATCAACAATCAATCACCGTTCTATATAGGTGCAAAGTATTAAATCTTAGATCAGAAAATACTCATTGGTATTATATACCATATTCGATTTCTTATTATGGACGCCCTTGGACCTATGTTACTCATTTCTTTCCCTCTTTTTTCTAATTTGACAGAATAAATGTCAACGTTGTTGACTGCAGATATTGACGACTTTAATTGCCTTCCATAATTCTCTGAAATATCTTGTTACTGGAATGTACGACACAGTATTCCTACAACTAATTTCTATTTTATTTATAGTTATCAAAAATATAAATCATAGTGCCACCAAGAGTTATGACCGATGTTATTTGATTAGAACAGAGATTTTGAGAATCATTCTATTGATTGATTGATTGATTGATTAACATACCTAAGAATAGGCAGAATGACACTTGCCTCGAGTACCTGCACTTCAATTGATCCACTTGAAGATTTGGATACATACCCTCCAAAATTTCATATTGTGATATTCATTCCCCAGAAATTTGAGATATTTAAATTTATCTCCTTGACACCTAAACCCCCTTTTAGACCTGGTAGGGAAAATATCATAAAACAACCTATTATAAGAATTATTATTGTCCCATCTTGATGACAATGCGCGATTACATGATTAATTGTTTTGATTATTTTTTTTTTCTTATAGTTTAATGGACGTTAGAGTTGATTGAATTACAAAAAGGTAGGTGCCAAATTTCTTTTTTTGGTATTTAATCTTAAGATGGTTCTCAGGTAAAAAAGAATCAAGTCGTGTGTGACATTTCAAAAAAAAAAGGGAGAAGTGAAAAGGGTGGAGAGATTTAATCCGGGAATTATAAACAAAATTTTGAAACTTTTTCAGAAGGAATGACGTCCACAATTAAAGATATGATCTCAGATTTGAAAGGATTACTTGACAAGTTCAAAGAAATGGTTGCTTCCTTGCAAGGTAAACAAAATTTACATAAAATCAACTAGAAGGTTTTTTTGATAAAAATTCAGAAAAATGGCTTTCTGTTTGTTACATTGCATTTGAAAAAAGCCAATGACAAAAACGAAAAGCTGAAAACAATATTGAAGATTTCTTTGACAGCGATCCGAAGGAATGACTTTCGATTTGGCGTATGACACTTGAACTCAAAAATTTGCAGACATCTAAAGACAAGATGAAAGTCTACAAAAATTTTCTCAACAACTTAACGGATACATCAAAAATGGAATATCAAAATCAATCTCATTCAAGATCTCTTAATGGTACTGTCATTGCATGTTTTTAAACGAAAGATTAAAAACCGCTAACGTCCGATGAGTCTTTAGTAATTGCCCTTGACACAAATTACAGTAAAACAAATTTGATTGGGTATTTTACATATGGTTATCAAAGAATGCTCGGCCCAGACAGTCAATGTCTATATCGTAAAAGCTGTGCTTTGAGTGATCTGGCACCTTCCCATAAACTCTGAATGAAATAAGTGATAATATTAGTTTGATAGGATGAACCTTGTGGAGTAAATATTATAACTCCTATTGAAATATAACCACAACAGTATATAATTTAAACTGTAAAATAAATTATAGATTAAAAATATTCCAACAAATTTATTAATATCATTAATCATTTAAGATTCACGACTAAATATTATATGATTTATTTCAGATAAATTTTACAGCAATACGCTCGTCTTTGGCATAGTATAAATGTCCTCCAAGGGTTGGACAATTTGCTCATTTTTGTGACTGGAATTGAAACGACCATACTGTTACAAACAACCTCTAATTGTTAAAACATAATCCAAATCTAAGAGTCATTGGCATAAATTTTTGTAAAATAATATGCATGGAGCTTTATGTTTTCCAAGAGACACAACTTTCAAGAGGACTGGGCTCTGGATCATCAAATTCCTTCTGCAAACATGGGCCATTTCCTTTTACCTTCCACTGACACAACTTGCAGAAATGTTTATTTTCGACGAAGGCATCGAACCAATGCAAGGTTCCATTAAATGTCACCCCACAATAAAATAGGGTTCCCCCAAAAAAGTTTGGCTTGAATTCGAAAGCAAAACTTTGTTTAATAGAAAGAACATGTTCTCCAAGATCATCATCCTTAGATTTACAGTGAAGGATGAGATTTGAGCCCGTTTCCAGTTCATTAAAAATCTCAACAACTGTCTGAGCATTGCACATAGCTATGCATGATAGAGATAACACGAGAAACAAGATAAGATTGGTCAAGGAACTCATGATATTGTATGTTTGTAAAAATGTTGGAACCTCTTCTTAAATATAGCAAGTTTTGACAAATATAGCATGTTGGTATTTGACAAAAACAATATTATTTATTATCCACTTTTGCAGATTACACTTTGAAAGGAAACTAGACAAAATATTCTTGAAAATGAATTCATATAGAATGTATCTTCTATTATTTCCCATTTTGGTAGAATGAGCATCAATATTATTGAAATAAATAAGAAAAGATTTGAAAAGATTTATTCCTAAATATTAGTCTTTTATTTTTATTGCTTGTGCATTGCAGTAGGATGTTGTACAAACTCAAGCCAGGCGAGAAGTTCTATTTTACTGATGATAGAAAAATTCGCTTTGAAATGGATTAACTATTGAACCTTTTTTCATAGAAAATAAGTCCCCCTAAGATAAGTTGATTTTGTGAAATATAAATGGAACAATTATAATTTTATGCAAACCTTTCCTTGTTCATCAATACAGACTGTGAGGAAATATGCATTGGAAAAAATCATCAACGGAAAACCACAACCCTTTTAAGATATTTTCCCAAATTGTCGTTAATGTTATGGGTCACTCTATTTACAGGTTTGATTAGAGTTTGCTTTCCCTGCTTTCTTGTGCTGTTTTCCCTTTCGGGTGAGGCCCATATCCCAACACTTCTTTTTTGTATATATTTTTTTTAATTAGTCTCTTATAAGAGATTTAAAAGGAAATAAGAAAAGAAACAACCATCTTTTAAGTGGATGGTACATTAATGTTAATTAGGTGACGATTTACAACCTATTTGATAATTGTGTCTGGTTAGTATTTAAATTCTCGACACTGTGTAAGTGATAGGTTATTTTCCTATCATCTCCAATTTAAATATGTTGTAATCCTCCACTTTCAAGGAGCCCAAATAAAATCTTACTGCCCTTGTTAATTTTTATAAATAAATATTTAAGACAATTATTCTTAACTTATTATACATAAGTCCCGTGAATTTCAGGTTGGGCAGGAATCTCCTCAGATTTTTAGATATGACACTTACAACTAAACTGTAACCGCGGTTAAGGTAAATGTCATTCAATTGTTATATACTTTTATAATTATAATTAAGTTGACAAATTTTAATTATTATTGCCAGAAAAGCCCAAAATTTTAATTTTCAATTTCTTCTCTTTCATTTTGCATTCTTCAAGTTCTTCTCTCTTTCCACCTGAGTGAAACTTGTGAAAATTGAAAACAATAGTTAGAGAAAAAAGAAGAGACTTATCACCTCCCAAGTCCCAACTCTGTTTCTGCCTTTCCGCTTATGAAATTCTCAATAACTAATACTGAATTACTCTCTCACCCTCCTATATAATTCACCATAATGTAACTCTCTCTAGGAAATATTTATTTCCTTATATCAAATCAATAGAAGACAAATATGTCCATCTCTCAAATGGAGTGTATATACATCAGCGAGGAATGTCTTCACGAGTGGAAAAACGAAAATCCTTGCTTTAGAGACCCTGTCCCAGTCCTCATGCTTCTCTTTCCCTAGTAGCTCTGCTCTACCATCGTTCATACTTTTGATGTTGCATTTGAAGTGATTATGTTTATTTACCTAGAATCATGGTTTGCATTTTTTATGAGTTTCACTGAAGTAGAGAGGAAAAAATTTAAAGAATGCGAGACCAAAAAAATTAAAATGACTAATATTGAAAATTTTAAGTTTTATTCCAACTTTTAAATCTTAATTGATAGTGTAGTTGAATTGCGCCATATTATTTCAATAATCAAAGACTCATAAAATTTTTTATTTTTTAGAACTCTTCAACTTTTATGAATCTTTACTGATTGCAATGAGATGACACTATAAACATAACTTCTACATTACTTGTGATCCAAAAAATAAGATATAACGTAAGATCCTTAAAAACACTCAATTAAAAGTTAAAATTTAAGTTTTATTTTTTTACGATTAATATTTTATTAAGTTAATTATAATTATTGAAACATATGAGGGGTTGAATGATATTTAGCTTAACAATTCTCTAATGCCCTTAAAATTTAGGGGAAGCGTAAGTCAGGCGCGTATCTGTCCCAGCTTAAAAGTCACCGAACTTATTAGTAGCAAGCTAAAATTTTAGAAGGGTAACAAGTTAATAAATAGTCATTAACTATTTATTGTAAAGATTTATTGAATAATTTATCAGACAAAAATTATAATAATAATTTGCAATGATTTCTTATTAATTAGATTTGTAAATTAAGGCCAAGAGTTGGGCAAAGCCCAATAATAATTTTTAATAATCAATCAAATATTTTATAAAATCTAAATTTCAATATTTATATAATTATCGTTGTGATCTTTGAGTCTTTATATGTTTCTAACAATGAGTGGAATATAAAGTACATACACTTGAAGAAGATTCTTTTGACAATGATGATAAGAATGCTGAGGCCGTTATTATAAAAATTTTCATCAGAAAATAATGACTACAAAATTATTAGTTAAAATGCTTCAAGGTTAGAAACTTTTATTAATACAAAAATTTACGAATATTTTCTTCTGCGCCAAAAATTCAAAACATCTCCAGGAAAGTTATACGAACACGAAAGCTTCTTTGCAAGCTTAAATAATGATGATAAAAATCAAATAAAGATGACGAAGATCATTTCCAATTAATATTACGGCAATCACTTTGGTAGTAGTATAATAGAGCTTGATGGTATTATTGATGTAAAGAATGCATTTATATGGAAAGCTGAGAAATAAAAATGGAACTGTAATGGTGCCGTATAAGCTCTTGAAGCCATCTTTGAGACGTAGAGTGACTCCTAACGGATTTTCATAAAGCATTTCTATCTGCAAATTGTTAGGAAATTGAATGTTTTGTGTTTAAATTTTTAGATGAATGTCGTCACTAACGTTGAATATAATTATATGTATGGAAGTTATCTTTAACCAACTCAAAAAAACTCTAATCTCACATTAATAACACCATAATAATTCAAGAAAATTATTAGGAACATGAAATAAATCAAACCACTCACAAGATACAAAGTTTTAGAGAAAAAAAGTTTATTACTCCGAGAGATATATAATTACATGTACAAAACAATTTTATCTCTAATTCTTTTACTCTTTGTAGTCTGTCTTCTGTCTTTTATACATCTTATGTCTCTCAAATGTATCTCAACCCCAGAAAAGTATTTTATATTATAGATAAGCAAAACCTCTCCTAAAACCCTTAGTAAATCTAGAGTTTACAAATAATTGGACTTTTCAATAAAACTTGGATAAATTTTCAACAATCTCTACCTAGATTCGAGTTTTAAACCCTTAAATTTCCTTCTCTCCACACCAAAATTCTAATCATGCTAAATTACACATTAGCCACTTTCGAAATATTCATCTTGTTCCACTTACCTAATTCTTTACTGATTAGGCGAGGTTTTGAAAAATCTACAAAAGTGAGTGAATTTCTTATTTGACACTATCTTGTTATGCTTGATTAGGTATCTTTTATAGGCTCTTGAGCTCCCTATGGCTTTCTTTTAGGTTACCCACTTCTTTTTATCCCCTTATTGACAAGCATCCGCAAATATAGTCTTGTAACGATGTCTCGTAGGCGATCCTTAAGGTATTCTAGCCCTTTCTCTTACTAGCCTATTATGCAAAGGTTTATAGGAGATTTAGTTCCTTCTATAGCTTTCTCATCTCTCCTATACTCTCTAACTTCTTCTATCTTTAGTGATTGTGCTTCTTTTAGATCAAACTCCACTTTAAGCCTAGGACTCTCAGATTTTTCAAAAGAATTCTTAGTGTCACTCTCACTTCTTTTAGCTAAATCATCCTTCGCACTATTCGGTACTATGTTAGCCAAACTATACTTAAGGCCTAGAACTGTTGGTACCACTTCATTTCTTCACTTTTTTCAATTTTTTTCCCTTTTTTTCTATTTTCTACCACCCATAGGTGTTATCTCTAATAAAACTGCCAAAATGAAAACTTTCACCTACAATTATGTGTCAAAGTGAATGTGTGACAAGATTGGTTTACAAAATCCTTACATAATAGGTGTGTGAACATATAACTAATCAACTAATGATAATATGAGAGTTTGCAAATTTTAATAATTCAAACAAAAGTAAAATACAAAAACTTGCTATAAACTTTAAAAATTAAAACTAAATGATAACCAAACTACTAAGATGCGTTTCAAAGATCAAAGAGAGAAAGTGAAATGATCCTTTATTTAGTCATCTTTACATAAGTCAAACATTATTAATGAAATTTTTTTGACTTATTTTTTAAAACACCTAAAAGGTAGACAAACATAGAAATTTTTTTAAATGCATAATAAAATACTATTTACAACATGTAATACCTATTATACCCCCTATAAATCAATTTGAGACATTATTCTTAATGTCTAAACATAGAAGCCTTCACCTGAATGAGCATTCATTAAAAAGATAAACCTATAATAGATATTCTTTTATAAGGGTTAATGACTAATAATTGACAAATGTTCTACTTAAAACAACTTAAAATAAAAGAAACAATATACTACTACTCAAATAATAAAAAAAGAACAACATCACACATATGTACAGTATTTATGATTACGGCTCACATCTTCCTTTGATTTTACATCTTAAAATGGTTTGCATTCCTTCTATAGGTCAAGAATAGGCTTTTCATCTAATTTTATTATAAATTAGTAAAAGGAATCATTTTTAGTCAGATTCTTAAGACTATAGAGATTATGTACTTGCTAGAGTGATTGATCTCTATTTTTCACTTTTCTCTTTTCTTTTTTTTTTTTTATTTTACAAGAAAAATTGTCGTTTGTTTTTTTAACAAAAAATATCCTCCACATACGTCAGAATAACAATAATTAATTACACTACTTACCACATTGTCAAATGTACACTTTTGAAATATTTGATCTAGATAAAAAGTTTTCATCTCAGTTAAAATCTTCTTTATATCTTGGATGCTCCATTAAGATTGAATTTTTTCTTACTTTTACTCATGAGAGTAGAAGAAATGGCAATAAAAGAGTGTGCTTGTCTCTAAGGTAAGTGTGCTTTGATCCTTCTAGCAGATATTTTAACTCTTACTTGACTACTTATCTTATTTATTGGCATTTATTTGTCCTCAATCTTCAAAATGTAGCTTTTATTCATTGTTCTCTAGCACTTATGCATAATTAAGTACTGAACATATGTTAGAAATACTAGAAACTAATTCCATACTTGATTCATATGAATTGACTAAATATACTTTCAAGGATTAGAAAATTTTCCTTTTTGAAAATGGTCTTTTATGATAGTTTTAATAACATCTTCATTTTTCTCTTACTCTTTACTGCATGGCTTCTTACACATATTAAAAACATTGAGTTCTAATATCATAATGCCAAATGATAACTTTATGGCTTTATTCTTAGAATTAATCAAAGCATTGAAAGTTTCAAAAAATTAATATCCTAAAATAATAAGAATTTAATTACATATATTTGCAAGTTGTATATCTAAAATAATAAAATTTACTAGATGTATGAATTTACTAGTTTAAACTGACACATCTTCTAGGTACTTTGATTGATCGATCAGTAAGTAAAAGAGTTACAGAAGTTGATTTTAACTTACCAACACTGAGTTATTGATAAGCTGACTATCAAAGCAAGTTTATATTAGTAACCAAATTAAGTAAAGCTTATTCAATTTTATAATCTTTAATACTACATAAGATTATAAGATAACTAGGATCTTTTTTGTTCATAGCATCATTATTAGTTTGAAGAGTTACACTTACTTATTTAGCTGAAAAAGCTTCATTTTTCATGTTTAGTTTTCCTTTTATCATGCACAAGTCTTTTAAAAATTTGGTATATGAAAGCACCTATTTAATCATATCTAACAAGAGAATATTAACCTTTACTTAAAAATTTTATAAATTTTTGAATTGTAATTCAATTTCTTTAGAAGGGTTAATACATTAGAAAATGATGGCAAAGTTTTAGCTTCAGTCCTTTTAATGATTGGTATATATTTTTCAGTCCCTTTCTTATCTATAGAGATTGATTCCTCTTTTTTCTCATATGATTTAGGAATGTTTTTTTAACAACCTTACTATTTTGAATAGTAACAACCAATTTAACTTGGTTTATAAATTAGTCAACAATCAAATTTAGTTGGCTTTTTGGGTTTGGCTATGGTTGAGATAAAAACTTATTCTTTTTATAAATATTCAGAGCGGATATAAATTTTATAAGTGTGTCTTTCTAATCAACAAATGTTAGACTAGTTTGATTATTAAAAAATTCTTACGTTTTAGTGAATCCATGAAAAATTGTCTTAAGAGCTTTTATTTTTTACTAGTGATATAGAAGATGATTAAAAGTTTTTTATGATTAAGATGCCTGGGCATCATGATCATTTCTCTACCTAAAATTTGGATGGTTTCTCTAGTTTGGGTTATAAGTGTTAGAATATAGAGATGGGATGAGTAAGGCTTTTGAAGGTAATTTATGACATTCATTTATTCATGCATGGCTTTTTTAAACACTAAAAGATTTAGGCATTCATTTATTGAGCGTTCACTAATATCACAAATATTACAAATATCTTTAAGTTTAATGAATTTGACATCTTTTGCTTTTCTAAAATTTGTGACATTAATCTTTCTTGCCAAACTAGCAACTTTAGCATTTAGAGTATCCATTTTACTTTAGTTATATTTTACTCCAATTGAAATAACTAGATGAAATCTAATTAAATTATGTGAAGAACTAGTAGTGTG
>JAWDEX010175957.1:4390-14977 GCA_035221805.1 Trichilia hirta | reverse complement strand
CAGAAACAAGGTGCCTGGTGAACTTATCTATTGCATCTTCAACAACAGGAGAATTAACATTTCTTCTCCAGCCAGAATGGTCAACTACTTTAGGACCTTCTGGAGGTTTATTTTGAGATATTACATTTCCCGAGGAAGTTTTGCTATTGTATGAAGCAGCTTTTCTCCGCATTTCAAAATCTAGGGAGAAATAGCGAACGAGAATAATTAAGGAGGCTGCAGCCGGCAAGTTAATCAAAACCGACGAGCTAGTCACTGACATAAGAAGTTGAACAGTAAGTTCCAATTCAAAAAGTGAACAATCAAAGAACCAGATGTTACAAATACAAAAAACCACAATACTTGACAATTCCATCATGCAAACCTTAAATCCTCAGGTCCCAACAGCTAGCAGGCAAAAAGGCATTTGGGTACCCAATTCTCTTTGAATCTGTTATCATCATCCAATTCATAGTAAATCCCTAATTATCTTGTCTTAGAGACAAGCCATTTACTAGGGTTTTAGATTTCTCTTACAAGCAGTATGTAATGGGAAAAGAAAAATACATGGTGAAAGGCACCAAGTCATTGTAAACAAGAATCTAAACTCACCAGAGTGTGCATGATCTAAATTTCCGATCCTAATGGCAACAGTAAAAGAAAGTAATACATTAAATTCAACAATTATCTTTGCTCAAGAAATTCTTTTTTTCACCACTATTAACTCCACGAAAACATACCTAACCTTTAGAGCTGTTGCTCGTGTGAAAATCCTTAGTAACCAAGGGATAGTAAACAACACAATGGTCTATGGCTCAGTGCCAAAAAACTAAATAGAAACAAATAAAATTCATCTTGTTCGCATGAACATTCACCATCAAAACGATCAAACACTTGGACATGAACTCAAACAATAATTTCTACACTGGCTAATTGAACATCCATTACTTCTCCGCATTCACAAGTCCAGCGCTAACAATTCACACTTTCGCATCAAATGATATTCTAGATAACCAGTGAAGTTTAAATATTAAAACTAAAAACTTTTCTTTTTTCTTACAGCAGTATGAAACATAATGAATATCCAACTAAAAATAGAATATTCATAAAAAAAATTTGGCACAAATTTTCACAGGAAGCTAAATCAAAGCACAATAAAATAAGAAAAGCTTAAACACTTACACGACATTAGATACGACAATCCGACGACAGATACAGCCAAGAAAACAATTCTCTTCTTCCCTTCCTCCACCAAGTCTCGAACAGTCACCTGCTTTCGCGAGCTCATCTTTTTTCCTTCTTTTACTATCCACCTTTCGCTCAAAATTGAAACAATCTATAACCTTCAATCCAATCGATTTAATGCCTCACAAATGATCTCAAAAAATTTTTAAATTCGGTTTTACAGAGGATCAAAGAATGTGAAGCTCGAAATTAGGGCATGCAAACAAAACTGACGCTTGTACAGAGATAAAATGCGATTGAAAATCGAAAGAGTTTCGTTTCTCTAATGAATTCAACGCGACGACCGTTAGGTTTTCAGTTCGGTAATTCGTTTTGTTTTTCGTAACGTGCCAGAGAAAAATACAGTAGCTTTGATTTTCTCTCTGTGCTGCTGTCACTTTCCCGGTGTTCGATTCTGAAAGGAATTAATCAAAAAAAGAAAAAGAAAAAACAAAGAAACTAATAAATTAATTAATTAACCGCCAAGTCGTTTTACGTTCCGTGATTGGACGTGTTGTGTCAAAACGACGAGTAAAATAATTATTTTTAAAATTTTAAACCCCTATTTTTATAAAAATTTTAAACCGGTTATTCGGAGAGTTGTTATTGTGAATTATTTAAAATTATTTTGTTCAATTGATAAATAAAATTTTTTTCCCTAAGTCTATTTAATAACATCCTAAATATATAAATTTTTTAATTTTCTTTGTTTATTGCTAATAATAATTGTTTTCTAATATTCATATTTTATAATTACATAATTTCTTGACCATCTCTTTGAAGAAATTCTCAATTTTAATTATATTTATTTTATTCTTTAAATAATATAATTTTTTATATAAATTGATATAATAGTATTGTATGAATGTTACATATTTAATACAATTTTTTATTTACTTTTATAAAAATATTTTTAATAAATTCCATTAAATAAGTTTATTATTCTTAAATAAATGATTTTTTTTCATTTATTTAATTGTAAAATGCCTGTTGAATCCCAATAAATTATGAGTTAGCCCCCTATCAAATTATTCCTTACCCTACACAAATTTCATCATTAGTCAATATTATTTTTATTTTTTATCAATTTCTATCAATTTCTATCGGACTCCATCCCTGCTTAAAAATATTATTTTTAAAATATAATTTTATTAAGTGATCTTAAAGTTGAGGTTGTATGATTACATTTCAATTTATTTTTTTTTTATCTTTAAAAATAAAATATAAGAAAACAAAACAAAATATAATTTTATTATTAAGAAATTAAATTGCAATTTTTTCACAATTTCCCAATTAGTCAGTCATGATGATCTAAAAAATATTAAATAAAATAAAATAAAACATAAAATGTACATAGTTTTATTACATACAACCTACGAAGACATATTTTTATCTTACTTTCTGAAGCTACATTTATACAAATAATCATCATCATTCTATGGAAAACGCAGAATTTTTAATTATTATATGTTTACAATATTTGAACAAGACGGCAAAATTTATTATTATATATTAAGAATATAAAATTGTTTTTTTTGTTTTGTTTTGTTTTGTTTTGTTTTGTTTTTCCTCCATTGTTTGTTCTTTTCATAGTTAATCAATCATTAATTCATGAAGCTCTTTTGACTGAGCAAACATTCAAGCTGTAAAAGGATTAGTAGAAGAAAACTACTAATTTAATCCATAATCATTAGGTTTTAGTGCTTAATAAATAAATATTAAATATTAAATAAAAATAAATGTTTGAACCCTCACTAAGTAGCTAAATCTATTAAAATTGAACTTGAAAATGTTTTACGTGAGGGATGAGGGCCTATTAAAACTTATCTTTAAATAGTATTTATAGATTCTTACCTATCAATTTAAGTTTCTGGGTCTAATAATTATTAAACAAAATACCAATCTTATTTATAATATTAAATGAATAATTTTAAACATATGAATTTTTTATATAAACTGATATGAAAGTGTTATATAATTATTGTTTGTCTTATATGTTTATTAATAACATTACATTAATTTGTACATAAAATTTGCATCAATTAAATACTAAATACTTTATAAAATTTTGTACGTTAATATATTCTCACCCTACAAAAAGATTTTTCTTTTAGCATAATAATACTTTAGGCTTTGGTGAAGAGTTAGTGTCTAATGTCGCGTGTGTGTGTGTGTGTGAATTTTAATAGATATTGAACAATTACAATGGGAGTGGAAGCAAAAATTTTATCCACAATCACACAAGGACTAGAACTTGTTGGACATCAAAGAATTGGGTCTAAAAAATTGGAAAAATGAATGTATACAATCATGTATATGCCTTGCTGTAATTGAATTTGAGCTAAGGTTCAGATAAAAAATAAGCACTCTTGTTTCATGTAGGATCTAGGATGTGGCTCTGCTCCATTAGGGTAGCTTACCTTTTTCATTGAGTTCTATGCTTTTCTTCTAACTTTTGCACAAAGGGTCATAATATAATATATTTGAAATTAATTTATTGCTAAATTGTAAACAAGTAAATCATTGATAAACATTATTATTAGCTACCAAGTAATAAAATATAAATATTTATAGAGTCAAGGATTAAGGCCCTTCAAACCTTACTCTAACTTTGTTCTTTCAAGTTTTCATTAAAAAAATTTTGTTCTTTCAAGTAAATATATGTCAAATAATCTAAAAGAAGAGGTTCTCTTTTCTAGTAAATATTTATCAAATAATTTAATTGATGAGATTCTCTTAACTTAAATTTAAATACAAAATTTTAACTACTAAATTTATAAAATCTAATAATTGATACTTAAAATAAAAAATTTTATTTAATACTAACCACTTATAGTCCTATTCATCCACAGATTATACAAATTCAATAAATAAAATTTTGTATTATTATTTTAAATAAAAAATTTAAATTAAGAGACTCTCGTCCTAATTTCATTATTATATTTGTAAAACAACAATATGCTAATAACATTCAACATGGACTAAAAGAACTCTATTTTAGTAATTTTATCAAAATATTTATTTCCAATAATCTCTTGAGTGCAAAAGTTAATTTTAACGCAAGAGTTTTCACAAAAGGTACATAAAATTATGTCCACTAGTAAAATTGATCCAATTATGTTTGTTCTTTGAAACGTAACGTAATAGCCAATGAGAAGTGAAAAAAATGAATAATTAGTGCAACTACATAGTCGGTCTTTATTAGTTAAATTCGTACAAATGTTCCCCTTACCTCAACAAGAAAAAATTAAGAACCTATTGCAATGATTCAATTACAAAGCACAATTAATTATCAACTCAAACCACTAATTTCATAAAAAGGTAGTTATCCAACCACCTGTCTAACATTAGGGGCTTGGCTTTCCACTTTGGAGGTACTAAGTTTGAGTTTTGGCTGCCAAGACTCTTAGCCCTATCTTTGATTGTGATAGGTACACTTCTACAATTTTTTTTATATACTATAAGAATTTCTAACTTTTGAACATACACAAGAGTTTGGTCTATTTTATACAGACGCTTTCACGCTAATTATATATATAATGTTTACAAGTTTCGACTTTTATATAATGTAATATCATAAAGAGTTATGTTACTTTTGTATCAAGTTCAACATGTGTTTGGGTTTGAGTTTTAAATGTGAGTATATGAAATAAAAGAATTTTATATTAAAAAAGTTATAAAACAAATGAGTAATATATAAGTGAAATAGACTCATATACTCAATGTCTTAAAGTTTTAGGTTAAAAACTTTAACTCATTTGACTTATATATGTTTTTCTTAAATTTTGGGCTTTCTTGGTATGATAAAAATACCAAAATTTGGTACGATAAAGCTTGTGTATGTTGTAATGCCCATTCCTTAAGTATAACCTTAAGTAATCTAGTCATTTTTTATCACCTTTAAGCGTATGCATGTGCATAATCGATAGGTAATTGACATTGACATTGGGATTTAATGCTTGATTTAGGAATTTGTTTGGTAATGGTTGAGCACTTGAGGGAGAAATAAAAGAAGGTAGTAAGCCTAGAAAGATTTGGTCGAACAAACCTCACTATTCGTTAAACCGAAATTGAATATAGGATTTTCAGTCAAACGAATTAGGGTATTTATTTAACCAAATTCAAAGTTGTAAATATTTTAGAAAGCACCACAATTCATTCCACTGAAGTGCATTTGGATTAAGGTAATTTGGGAGATAAGGGACCATTCGATCGAACGAATAGGGGCATTTGTTCAATCAAATTCAAATGAAAGAGTTTTCTCAAAAAGGCCTTTCAAGTCAGTCGAATGAACTCTTTAATTCATTCAACTAAATCAGGCACATAATGACTAGTTTGGCCTTCCCTGGCTTCAATTTCTTTCACTATTGCAAGGGTAATTTCATCATTTCATTACTTAATATATTTATACCCCTAAAGTTCTAAATTTCTACTCATTCTCCTCTTCTTCTCCTCCTATGTTTTCTCCTTTCTCTTTCTCTCCCATTTTTCTTTCAAGCTTCCTCACCCACTCTTTAAATTTCTTCATTTCTTTAGTCTTTTGTTTAAATCAACACAACTTCATCACTCTTAAACTACTATAATAACCAATTTTAAGAATTTGGAAAGAAAACTAAAGGAGAATAAAAATTAGGATTTGATGCAAATTGGGATTTTTTTGCAATCGACAGAGATTTTGATTCCTTAAGTTCTAATCGAGTCATTAGTAAGATCTTTAACGTTTTCTTAGCAAGAATTTAAGATTTAATTGAATATAAGAAATTAAGATTTATTGTTCATTTAATAATTCGATAATTTAAGATTTTATTCAATGAATTTGAATTAAATTATGTTGTTATAGAGTAGAATGAATTAATTCAAGGTGGAATTTTAGGAAAAAGAGATGAATTCAATAAAATCATATTGATGCCATGAGTTGAAAGCCAAAGTTAAGTTACAAATTAAATGATTAATGTTTTAATGGAAAAAAGCTATGGAATTTCATTAATAAAAATCAATTAAATGGTTGTCATTGGATTTAGCTTCGAGTCAACTTAGAAAATTTAGGTTAACAATTATAATTATTTCATATGAGTGGTATTAGTAGCAATTGAGGTATAAAAATTGATGTACTTGTTGATATATATATGGTAGGCATCGATAGTCCGAGGAAGAAAACCACAATATGTGAGGAACAGTAAAAGAATGCTTAACCTTACTATAGTGTAAATGGACTCATTTTTCTAAAATGTTTTATTTCTTTAAAATGTTATGAAATCTTATTGTTTTTCAAGTTAGAAAACAGTTTATAATAATTGTTTTAGAATAAATATTGTAAGGCCTATAAATTTTATTTATTGATTTATATATGTGGCCAAAGGCTAAATGATACTATTGATATTCTATTTATATGATCAAATATGGATATTTTTGTTTATGAATTACTAAGTTTTGAATTTCACATAAGCATTGATATGGTGATGGTGCCTATGGATCGTATAAATTGTTTATTGTAGTTATAAGATCGTAGCCTATAAACAGACGTAAGTAGAGATTGTATAGGTGATTAGGTACTAGTTGGAGGTAGGTATAAAGATAAAAGTACTAGGTATTATTCACTAGCAAATAAAGGACATTTACGATATCATCACATAACTATTCGGGCTAATATCAGTGAAGACATGAACTATTTTGTGAAATTTGACAAATAATAATAAATATTTGATTTCTATAAAAAAGTATTTTTATATGACAAAAATGACCAATGATGGTCTTAGATAGTTACACAGAGGCCAGTCCAAGTTAGTTTTTAATGAAATGCACACAAGCTTAAAATTATTTTATAAACTTTATTTTATATATGTATATTAGAAATAGTGTGACAATATTTAAAAGATGAAAAAGAAAATGATTGTGATTATACTTTAAAATGTTATACTTATGTTTATGAAATGTTTTCGACAACCCCATAATTTTGATTTATTAGATTATGCATTACGTTAGTCCATTCACTAAGTATAGTCACATGCACACCCCTCACTTTAATATTTTTAGATATTACTAGAAGACATTCACTCATTTATAGGGTGATATTTGGACCCAATTAATATTAAGGTAAATTTGACTTTGATATTAACTTGGGTCTATTGGTTATTTTCTTGAGATGTATTTGATTTTTCTTATAATCATTTTATGTATTTGAAAATTGAAATTTAATGAGTATTTGAGTATTAGAAATATAATGGATGATTATTTCTATTTATGCTCGAGCATAATTATGTCATTATGAATTATGTTTTATTTTGAGAAATTGTATTTTGATTTGAAAGTATGAGTTAGATATAGCCTTGTGTAATCTTGGGTTGCCTTTTAGTATAATAGAATGTAATATGAGAATATATAATGATTGTTAAGTGTCTGATTCTCAAATCAGGGCATGACATATGTTCTCTCTAGATGTTATTGGCCTTATGAGGACTACTCTTAGAGAAGAGCATATTTAGTTCTCACATAATTTTAGGCAAAGCATTAGCAGGCACATGCTTTAGGATAACTAGTCTGAGCCTGATAAGAATATGAGTTTTTGATAATACTATATTACTTAAATATAAAAGGCTTTCATTCGAGAGAGAGCAAATAAGACTCAAGTCTAATGTAAAAAAGACTTACACTTAGAGGGTAATTGTTGGGTTTTCAAGAATGAATGTGTAAAGTAAAAGAATTTCATATTAAAAGTCATAAGGCAAGTGAATAACATATAAGTAAAATAGATCTATACACTTAATATCTTAAGATTTGAGGTTGAAAATAGTGTGAAATAGACTAATACACTCAATAATTTAAGATTTGAGGTTAAAAATGGTAGCTAAACTTATGAATATGTTGACTAATTTGATTAATAATATTCTTCTCAAATTTGGATAGAAAATAGTCTAAACTAGTGAATGTGTTCACTATTTTAAACCAATGACATATTTCTCAAATTTTGGGCTTCCCTATTCTTTAACAATTTAATGATTTCACATTCCACATTCGTTTCATGTATAAATATTTCAAATAAGAAAGAAGAATTATATTTATTATTGATCTCTATGTTTTATTAATGTAATAGTTTGACACTTAGGAAAAGTGAGACTTGCATATTCTTACATCGTTTTTACTATAAAAAAATTATCAAAATATATATGTAGAAATAATTTTTTAAAAAATAAAATGCTTAAAATGTTATCTTTCTTTTTTTTTACGGAGTTGATTTATGTCTATAGTCTAATTATAAGTATATTTTTAATTAAACTTATATGTTAACTAATGATAAAATATTTTTTTAATAATTTTTTCATATCACTAAAGTAATTACAAAATTTTTCTCATTAGCAACTTTCCCACAATAATAAAATATTGAAGTAAATGTATTCTCCAAATTAAACACCTATGTCATGGAAAAAATTAACAAACAAAATTAATGATGTTCATTTCCTAAATTTTTGAATTTTCTATTAATCAGTTGATGTACTTAATACAATGAATTTAATTAATTCTTTTTAATTCAACAATTATTAGAGAACTTAAGTGTGTGATTATGATATGATAAAGTCAAATTAACTTTCATTAGTTAAACCATAATTATGACATGTAAATCAACTTACACGAATATGGCATTTACATATACATAAAAGAATATCTGTAAAAATGCCGCAACTGAAGCACATTTGATCATCATACCTGACCAAAACAAAACCTCCTCTCTTGATACCCCATTTCTTGCAGTTTTGGGGAAAAACGAGAAGTCACCAAAAGGAGCAATTCTATACTGACTTCCGCAATGCATGGGAATTATGATCTAGAAGCAGAAAACAAGAGAAGGAAGAAAAGTGTCATAACATCAAAATGCGGGTAGTAAAAGTTTCATGAAGTATGTAGATCTGATTCCAGTGAAGAAAAAACAAGAATGGCGAAAAAGGAAAAAAACAAAATGGGAAGTTTCTGAATAGATAAAAGGGAAGATCAATGTAGAACAGGTGTTGGTCATATAAGAGGCAATCCATTACTACTCTCGCCGTAAAAATCCAATCTATAATGACGTCGTCAACAAGTTTTTCAGACATGTACTCAGAATTATCTGTTCCCCAGCTTCTGTCAGTATCAGCAGTTCAAAGTGAAGACTCAAGTCTATTATTCCGCAGAATGTTCATTTGTAGTCTTCCTAATGTATACTCTAGGTCTGCTTGTGGTTTGGACATCCAGTTTCTCATGATTGCTACGTCATTATTCCTGTGCTGTTTCCTGTAAACTATTTGTAAATTTTAAGATAATGGAAATCATAAATCCGTTCTGTCCCTTTAATCTATATTGGCTACTATTATATATTTTCCTTTGAAACATTAGATTGAATCATAAGATACTTACGCTTATGCTTATGTTTGTACACGCCTTCAGCTTTACTTAGCATTAATTTCTGTTCATCAATGTAAAATTCCACCATATACAAGGAAGAATTCATCAGCAAAACAACATGATGGAGGATCAACAAGGGAATACGAATTGTGATTTTCCAGAAAAATGACTAGCAAGTTTTCAATGGGAATCGGGCACTTGTGAGTTCTCTGTGTTCTTTATTTATATACAACTAGCAGAAAAGATTCTCAACTTATAATCATATCAAACTGATCTGTCAGAGGGCATCTGTAAGAGGTGAAATTTTCCAACAGCAAACGGAAGCTCTCTTTTCTTTTCAAAATGCGACTTATGCAAGTGTCTTAAACTAAACTATTACTGTAAAGTGTAACTTGGCTCTTGAATGAGCAAATTTATCAGTTTTGGGAGAGTCACCTCATTTGATAATGAAATTATCCTTCACAATATGGTAGAATCATGACGAACGATTGATAAATAATTTGTCAACAAATTTTAGCTTAAGATCATAAGTTCACAAGACATTATAAATGTTGTGGAACTCGGGCGATTTTCCGCCAATACCAACAAATTCACCGTATTGTACTCTACATCTGCCGGGATAACAAAACTCCATATGGTAGATTCAATGAAGGTAACTGAACATTACTTTCTGTCTTTGGACACCAAACATTCCTTGACAATAAAAAAACATGTATATTGTCTTAAAGCTTTGTTACAAATACTGTTTATTTCCAATTGCATGTTAATCTTCAAAAGAGCAATTCTGTTCATTAATTTTAGTAAATGTTTTGATATTAACTCTTCTGATACAAATGAATTTACTAGTATCTTTTTGCTCAGGTGGCAGATTTTGGACTTGGTAAGTATTCTTTAGATACGGAAACTGGTGACTTCGCTCGGGTTATGGGAACTTTAGGGTAAAATACATTAATTTTTTGCCTTATTTGTGCACAATTACCTTGTCCCGTTATCTAGTTGTCGTTAATTATC
>JAWDEX010175948.1:0-14977 GCA_035221805.1 Trichilia hirta | reverse complement strand
TTTCGAATTGGTCAATTAGCAAAAAATCAAAGATATTTGATTTCTCAGAAATATCACATTATTGGTGCTATACTTCATCAGAGAATCACTAAAAATTAGTAATTATAAATTAAATACATTTAATTTATAAAAAATTAAAATACTCGATAAAATTATTATTTCTGCTGTGTTCTGTGGTATGCATGTGATCACACACATACGGCAGTGGTATCAGAGCAAAATAATGTGTAATTGAATGCAGAAATTGGATTAAAATTGTATTTAGGTTAAAATTAATAAATTTAGATTTAGATTTGATTTGGCTTAATTTGTACTGATTTTGATGTTTTGAGACTGTAGAAATTCAATAGGATATGTTTCTATTGCATATGTATTGAAAAACTGCTGGAAAAATTGTTTTGGGTGACATTTGGGTTGAAAATAATGAACTAGTGATGGAGCTCACGATGGGCGCTTGGCATGTGTAAGACATGCGCAACGGGGTGCCTACTAGTGGACAGGCGGGTGGAGCCTCTTCACTCGCGCACGTAGGGTGCACATCACGTACGCTGTGCACAGCACAAGGTGCACGCAATGCGCAATGTGCATGTAGTCTGTGCACAGTGTGCGTACGGGGGCACTATGTTGAGTGCACTCACGTATACCTGTTAAGTACAGTCCTAAAATTGTTTTAATTTTATTTTCATTCAATTTTTTTCTAAATTTTTCAATTTGACTTTTGGGTATTTTTTGATCCTAATTTGTGAAATTTAAATTTAAAAAAAAAATATTTTCTTTGAAAAATTCACCAATGATTGGTAGACCATGATTAGAGGCATTTTCATAATTTTTTAAATTAGACCAAAATGCCTTTTTTAATACTAATGGCTAATTTAATTGGTCTATTTCATATTATTTATATTGTATATTAAATATAATTCTTAAATTATTTAATATTTTTTTAAAATCCAAATACTTGAACAATTAGATAAATTGGTTCAATAAATTGTCAAAATTACTTTTGACAATTTTAATTTCAATCATCAAAGTGATTGTTTATGTAATAAATAATTTAAACCATAGATCAAGTAAAATTATTTGTTTGACAAATAAATTTTGGCGAGCATGTGAATTGTGTGACTATTTATATAAACTGTGATCTAAGCTTGATTTTAAAAATTGCTTACTTATATGATAAGTGAGTAAAATTGATCAAGTATAAGATTTTTGTATGACAAGAAGGGGTATTAATAGCTTGACTATAAATACAGTATTTTGTGAAAATAGCTGTAATGAGAGAGAAAGAATTATCACATATGATGTGGATAATTTAAAAAGATAATGACTCTTTAAAATTATCATATATTTGTCTCCCATTGTAGATTAACTAATGATTCTTTTACATAAATTTTCTACTCCAAGATTTCTATTATGTGAGAGGTATAGGATTTGTGTGATAAAATTGGATTATTTGGTTCTCAATGATATTTGAATCTTGACCAAGATTCTATTATGTGAGGTTGGGATAAGAATATTATTTAAGAAGGTATAATAGTTTGAATATGACTAGTGTAAGACACTAAGAATTCTATCATGTGATGTGTCTGAAATTAGGGTAAAGGAAATATCAAGTCCTGTATAAGATACAAAAAAAAAAAAGTGTTCTTTACTCATTTGAATTAATTGACTAAGATTTTTGTCACGTGAGGTTGATTAATTTTAAATGAGAATTCAATACTCACTAAATTTTATTAAAATCTAACAAAACCTTTAAATCCTATTTTAAGGAGTATGAGATTTAAATTAAATAGTAGGAGCTAATTTAATTAGCACAATGTATGATTATATTTAATTATTGAATATATATGCTTTATTCGTAACTCAATACACTAACAAACTGTCTTTCTCGAGTTATTTCTAATTTTCTCTCAGTGATACAAAATGTCATTAACAAATGTGTTTTAATGAATTTTGAACAATAATTTGCTTACTAGACCAAATTTGAAGGACTGGTTAAGGAATTTGAGAATTATTCTTAAATTTAAAAATTTGAATTATGTTTTGGATGCAAAGATACCTATGTCCATAGAGGTAGATGCATCTCAGGATGAATAATAGGCTTCGATAAATGGCATGTTGATAATCGTAGAGTACGACTCTATATTTTGGTATCTATAAATCTGGAGTTACAAGAATGACATGAGAGTATGCAATCTGCGTATGAGATACTTAGATTCTGACAAAAGTTGTATGGAAAATATTCTCGTACTGTTGAGTATGAGATATATGATACTCTGTTTAGTATGAGACTTAGAGAGAGAATGTCGCTCGATGATCATGTCATCAAGATGGTTAATATTTTCAGACAGTTAAACACATGAGATATTCGGATGCCCCATAGTCTAAGAGTGAATTTGATACTACAGTCACTCCCACCTAATTTTAAAAGTTTTATTACGAATTTTAATTTGAACAGAAATGAGCGTACTCTTTCTGAGTTGCTCAATGATCTGCATGAGTATTATAAGCAAAATACTAAGGATAAAGGATACGAGGATGTCCATATGGCTACTAGTAGTAGGACTAATAAAAAGTCACATCGATCATCTCAAGGTTCAAAGGCTGGACCTTAGAAAAAGAAAGCCAAAAAGGCTTTATCTCCCAAACAATCTAGAACAAAACAGCCAAAAAAAGTGTTTTTACCGCTGGCAGGAAGGACATTGGAAGAGAAACTATCCTCAATACCTTGATAGTCTTAAGAAGGCTAAGACAGATATGTATAGTAGTTTTGTGATTGAATATGAATTAAGTATTAATAAAGATATTCATTCATGAGTATTTGACTCAGCTGTTACCTCTCATTTTTGTGTGTCATTACAGGTACTGAAGAATAGTTCTGTACTATCTGGCGATGGGATCGTTTTGAAGATAGCGAATATAGCAACAGTTACTGTCACTCATGTAAGCTTATATAGATTACAATTATCATCTGAACACATTTTAAAATTAGAAAATATTTTATATTTTACTTCTGCTATACGAAACATTATTTTTGTATTTGTACTTTGTAATAATGGTTATTCTGTACAGTTTAAAGAAAACGAATGTACATTACATTTTGAAAATATATGTGTTGGCAAAGCAATTAATACAAATAATTTGTATGTCCTTCAAATGAATAATAGTTATTCAGTTTCTTCCATTACAAATAAAAGAATTCGAAATAAAATTAATTTTAAGTTTCTATGGCATCACAGATTAGGTCATGTCAGAGATAGGCAACTCACTGAACTTAGAACTAGTAGAATATTAATTTCATTGGATTCTGAACCCATTCTAATGTGTGAGTCATGTCTTCAAGGAAAATAACCAAATTGCTCTTTAAGAGTAAAGATGAGAGGTCAAAAGAACTGTTGAATCTCATACATACTGATGTATATAGACCATTCAGTACTATGACCAAAGAAAGTTTTAATTACTTTATTACCTTTATTGATGATATGTCTAGTTATGTGTATGTGTATTTAATGAAATACAAATCTGAATCCTTTGAAAAGTTCAGAGAATTCAAAAATTAAGTAGAAAACTAAGTGAAAAAAAGTATAAAAGTTTTGTGATCAAATCGTGGAGGTAAATATTTGAGTATTGAATTTTAAAAATTCTTAAAAGAAAATGGAATTGTCTTACAAATGACACCTCTATATACACCTCAGCATAATGGTGTATTAGAAAGAAGAAATCGTACTTTATTAGATATAGTGCGATCAATAATAAGTTATACAGACTTACCATTATATTTATGGGGATATACTTTGCAGATTACTACACATATTCTTAATAAAGTTTCTTTAAATCAGTTCAAAAGACATCATATGAGATATGGTATGGTAAAGAGCCCAATCTAAATTATACGAAAGTCTAGGGTTGTCCCATATGTCAAGTTAATCAAATCTGATAAACTTGATTCTAAATAAAAGATAGGTCAGTTTATTAGATATCTTGAAGAGAATTTAGGATATCAATTCTACTTTTTATCTGATCAAAAAATATTGATCAGTAGAAATGCACGCTTTTTAGAGAAAGAATTTCTAAAATAAGAAGGTACAAGTAGAGAGATTAAATTAGAAAAAGAGTCTTTTAAATATCAATCCGACTAAACTAAAATCAGAACATCTAGTCAGCAAATTTTAATTTCTATTAATCCAGTTTCAACTCTAAAATCTTCTAGAAATCCTGTAGTTTCAAAGAGAGATGGATTTCTTAATGAGCAAAATTTTGAATCGTAGTTAGTGAGAGCTACAGATTATAGAGATGATTTTAGAACTTATAAAGAGGCAATCCTGGATAGAGATTCAAAAAGATGGATACAGGTGATGAAATTTAAAATGAATTCCATGCATGTAAATTAAGTCTAGACACTTATTGATTCTCTAGAAGGAATAGTTTCTATTGATAATAAATAGATCTTTAAAACAAAGATTGGTAAGAATGAAAAGGTAGAGACCTATAAAGTACGGCTGATTACGAAAGGTTATACTCAAAAATTAGGAATGGATTATAAAAAGACCTTTTCATCCATTACTATGATAAAATCTATTCAAATTATACTAGTCATAACTGTATACTATGATTATGAAATTTGGCAGATGGATGTCAAAACATCATTCTTTAATAGTTATATTGAGAAAAACTTATTTATAAAATAGCTAGTTGATTTTGTGTCCGCTGCTGAACCATATAAAGTATGCAAGTTGCATAAATCTATTTATGGATTGAAGCTAACCTCTAGAAGTTAGAATATCTATTTTGATAAAACAGTAAAAATGTTTAGTTTTATCAAAAATTCAGATGAGTCTTGTATTTACAAATGGATTAAAGATCATGCGATCATGTTCTTGATATTATATGTAAATGACATATTATTGATGGGTAATGATGTGTGCATGATGACAGACGTCAAAATCTGACTATCCAAAACTTTATTTATGAAAGATTTGAGAGGTGTAAATTATATTCTTGGGATTCGTATCTATATAGATAGATTGAAAAGGATAATTGAATTATTCCAAAAGTTATACATTGAAAAGATGTTGAAAAGGTTCAACATAAAGAACTTTAAGAGAGGTCCTCCTTCTCTTCAATCAAGGTCTTTATCTTTCAAGAGATATAGGTCTAAAGATCGATAAAGAGCGACAATAAATGCATAGTATTTCATATGCATTAGCTATAGATGACTTGATGTATATTATGCTATGTACACGACTTGATATAGCTTATGCAGTAAGTATTACTAGCAGATATCAGGCAAATTTCGGAGAGAAACACTGGTCTACAGTAAAAACTATTCTTAAGCACTTAAGAAGGACGAAGATTTGATTCTGAATTATGGATCTCAAGAATTGAGTATTTATGGGTACTTGAATTCTGATTTTCAATCGAATGTAGATGATTAAAAATCTATATTTGATTTTATATTTTTGTGTAATGGAGGGGTTGTAAGTTGAAAGAGTTCCAAACAGATGACAACAACCGACTCTACCATAGAAGCTGAATATGTAGTATCTTTAAAAACAACTAAAGAAGTTGTTTGGATGCGAAAGTTTGTATCTAAACTGGGTGTAATTCCTAATATGGCTTATTCAATAAATGTATTATGTGATAATACAGATGCTATTGCACAAGCTAAGGAATCAAGAGCATACCAAAAATTTTGATCAAAAAAATATCTTCATCAGAGAATGTCGTTAACCCTCTCACTAAAGTAATGACACTGAAGCAGCTGGACTAGCATCTTGAGAAAATGGGTATGATATAATAGTGAATGACTTTAGTGTAAGTGGGAGTTTGTTAGTATTATATGTCCTAAAATCATTCGTGTTGTCGATTTTGAGCATATTGTATTAAGTTATTATAAAATATGTATTGTACATATTTATTAATAATAAAAGTGTTTCAATTCATGTGTTTATGCTTCTTCTTTTATCCAATCATACTAGTGATAAAATATACATGTGAATCATTCAAGATAATTAAATTATCTAAATTATTTTCTACAAATGTAATATCAACTGGACATTGATATTGCATAGAAGGCACACTGAATGTCTTCGGTGAATATCATGGGATGATATTAGTGCGAGTGATATGATGGTCATATCATTAGAACATTAATATGAAATAATAGTTAGAGAACTATTATTTGAATGTGATCAAAGTATGGTAAATCACATAAATGTATGATGTCAATGATTCATTATTAAATTATAAGAGTGTGTTAATTACTCCTCAGACCTTGGACATCATGGTTGTCAATCGGTATAGATACATATAGTTCATATGGTGTATAAATACGAGACTAATTATGCCTTATACACAGAAGCGAGTTTAGTTATGTGTTATTTATATCGAGTACCAAATAACTGTCAAAAAGAATCTGTTGACTCGATATAGTGAATTTCGAAGTACAGTTGACTCTATGCAAATTTGAGTTCTCAGTCAGATATTAGTAAACGACTGAAAATAAAGTTTTTGACCAAAGCACGAATGTCATACGAAGATTTCGTAGTGATAAATTTAGTTTGTACTAACTGATTATTTGAATAAAACTAAATTGAGATTTTTAACATTTGTGAGCCCTGATTTAGTTGGAATTAGACAAACGAAAGAAGATTATTTACACAAAACCTATAATTAAGTATAAAATTCGATGAAGTTTTTTTTATTATAAGTCAGGGGCTATGACATATTACTAGATATCAACTATAGTAATTGAGCATTCGAATAGTTCAAAATGAGGTCAATGAGATTGATTTCAGCTTACAACTAACATTATAATAAACCTAAGAGGTCACAACATAAACTCTAAGATTATTCTTGCTATAAGAGAGTAAATAATATCTGCAAGAGAGCTAGCACTCTCAGAGATATTATTTGGCAAAAAATAATAAATAATTTACCAGTTAAATTATTTAATGAAATGAGAGCTTGAAAATTAACTTTATTGTGATTTAGAGTAAATCACAGTATTCTATAAATATGTAGATATTTAAATAGAATTTGAGATTAATTTATAATTATCAAAAGTCAAAGGGCCTAAATGATTTTTTATGATTAGAAGGCCTGAACGATATTTTACAGTTCAGGGGTTCTAATAATATTTGCAATAAAATGTTTAAAATGAAAGCAAAAACATTCTACTTCTTCAAAGGCTCAGTTTTCAACTTCTCAGCCTCCTCTTCAATTCTGTTATTCTCTCTCTTGAATTGGCTAATTAGTAAAAAATTAAAGACGTTTAATTTCTCAAAGACATCATATTATTAGTGCTGCATTTTATTAGAAAATCATTAAAAGTTAGTTATTGTAAATTAAATATATTTAATTTGTAAAAAATTAGAATACCCGATAAAATTATTGTTTCTGCTACGCTCTGTGGTATGCATGTGATCATACATACACGGTAGGAACCATCTTCATTCACTTGGATTGTGAATACCCTTAGAGGCCAGTCAAAAATGGTTAGGCTTTTAGGATTGCTAGGTATATGTTATACATCCAAGTATGTTTTAAAAAATTTTGAAAATTTGCATACTATAGTATTACATGATCTTTAGCCATGTTTTTCATGCTTTTAATCCAACAAAATGGTATCAGAGCTTACTGTTATGATATATATATGATGAAGATGGTTGCTGGAATTTGATTCATATGGTTTCAAATGAGTGCGATGCCTATGTATGCTTGTTGTACGCTTAAGTTGCATATAATGTTATTTGTGATGTTATGTTGATGATAGCATGAATAACATGAGCTAAACATGTTACTAATTTTCTATTTGGATAGTTAATGATCATTAAGTATGTGTATAAATGAAATAAAATTGTTTTTGCTTGGTTTGAAAGCATGACAAATATAATTGTTGCCTTGGTTACCTAATGATCTTGTAACATGTTAATTTTGGCTTTGGTTTGGTAGGGTTTTTATGTGCATATTTAAAATGTTTTGGCCTTTGTATATTGATTTTGGATGTGTTGGGGATGTTTAAATGATGTTTAGGTTGCAAAAATGTGGAGAAAAATAAAAAAAATTTGGATTACACAAAAACAGGGCAGGGCTGTACGTGCAGGCGTGGTGCGCGTGCACCACATACGCCGTCCACTTGCTAGCCAATAGCGTATAGGGAGCCTAAGCACAGGAGCATGTTTCACACGTGCCTGTATGGCATGCATCAAAGCGCCTAGCCTATGCCCATCCTTCTTTATTTTGCCGCAAAACCTAATTTTTTATGTTTTTGACTTCGAACATATCTCGACTCGAGTTTTAAGTGATTTTGATCATTTATTACTGAGTTTTATTGAAAAACACAAAAAAGGCATGCCAACCAAGACCGGTCTCTATGAGGAGTATTTTTGTAATTATTCATAAAGACCTAAATGCAAACTTTTTAAAAGTGTTTAAATTATTTATAAATATATATTTATTAATTTTTAATATTATTTCTTAAGCCACAACACTCAATAAATATTAATTTGATTAGTATCTGTTATCGAAAATTTAATTTATTTAAATTAAAATTTTTCGGGTTTGCAAATGTTTCAAATAAACAGATAATTACTCTAAATAAATTTTTAATTGAATAATGATTCTTATTAAAATTTTATTAATCTAGAATTAATAGAATTCTAGAGGGAGTAATCTTTAATAATTAATAAATTAATTGTTAATTTATTAACTTTATATGATCAATATGTAATGGATTAAGTTTTAAAATAGATATCTTTTTACAATGTTAAAAATGATACAAAATTTTTAAATTTCATTATAGAACAATAAATTGAGTCTTAAAAGAAAAATCTCTTGATAAGTATTAGGCTCAAATCTTTCAATATAGTCAATAGTTATTGACATTTCTGATGGGGTAATCCAATAACTATCAGGTAAAGGCTCTTACAGGGTTTTATAGTCTAGTTAACCTGTTTTTTTATAGGGTATCTTGGATTTTTAATAACTATCAGATGAGAGGTATGGTTACATCCTTATTTATGAAAAGCATATTGGGTATAGCCTAACTAGGTTGAGACACCAATAACTGTCAGGTGAGGTGTCGAGATTTGTTGATTAAATAATCATATCTTGTAATAAGTTACAATCAGGAATATGTTTCTGACTTATTGAGTTTATTTTACCAATAACTGTCAGGTGAGATTTTATAAGTTTGATAAGAACTTTATCACCCACTAAAATTAGTAATACAATTGTGATTGTATTAATTGAGAAAATATGAGTTTTAAAATGAGTAGTAGGAATACTGTTTAATTTAAAGTCCAAAACTAAATAGTTTATTATACACATTTACGTACTAATGTATTTCATTTCTTGTAGCTATAAATATTAAAACTCTATCAAGTGATACACACAAATAAATGAAAAATTCATTACTAAAAATCCTCAACACACAAATTTATCAGACCAAATTTTAAAGTTTGGTATCAAAATCTCAGAATAATTTTAGATTCTAAGAAAATTGATTATGTCCTTAGTAATCCCACTCCTAAGACCCTTTCTAATAATGCTTTTCTTGAGGAGAGAGAGGCCTTTCAAAAATAAAAAGATTATAATCTTAAGGTAAGATCATATATGCTGACCTCAATGAGTGATGACTTACAGACTCAGCTAAAGAACACATAGGGTGCCTTTGATTTTTATCACTCCTTAGTGAAAATATTTAGGGAGAGTTCTAATACGAGATAGTTTAAGTTGTCTACTATCTTATTTACAATGAAGTTGAGCCCGGAAGTGCCATCAGACTCCTATCTTATGAAGATGGTAAACTTAAAAGGATAATTATATGCCTTAAGTTTTTTCATAACATTACATTATAGACAGATTTGATCCTTCATTCACTCTCGCCTGCCTTTGATCCATTTATTATTAATTATAACATGAATAAATTGGAACTACCTCTCACTGAACTCATGAATGAAATTATTTTCTTTTATAAAAGAATAACAAAAGGAAAAGAAAAAAAGATCGTTCTTGCCATTGTTTCTTCTAACAAAAAATTTAAGAAAAAGGGTAAGAAGACCTCTGGGTATAGACCTAAATAAGGAGCCTCTAAGCAAAAAAGAAAGGGAAAGGACAAGAACAAATCAGTTGCCAAAAGCCAAGCCAATTATCAGTGTCATCATTATAAGAAGCTCGATCATTAGAGAAAGAATTGTCTTTTTTATCTTAAGAGCTTGAAATAGAAGAGAGTATCAGGTATGCTTTCTTGTTATATTATTGAAACTGAATTAAGTGTTATTTCAAAATGATGTTCCTGGATTATTGATTCAATTGTTACCTTACATATTTGTATATATTTATAGGACCTGCACAGTAAGCGATTGCTGGAGAATGGTGTAATCAAGTTAAAGATGGTGAATGGAGAACAGTTGCAATTACTCACACAGGAACTTATAAATTAATGTTGTCATCAGACCATATTTTTGTACTATACAATGTTATGTATTTTGATACTGCCAACAAAAATATTTTGTCTATAAATCAATTATTTAAACAAGGTTACAGTTTTTCTTTTAATAAAAATAAATATTGTATTTATTTAAAAAAGTAAATTAGTTAGCACCGGTCTAAATGTAAATGGTTTATATATTCTTGAACTTAATGAAATTAACATAACAAATACCATTAAAAAAAAGATTTATAAATAAAATTAATTCAAGATTAATTTAGCATCATCGATTAGATCATATTAAAGTGAAACAGATTGAGAAAATGAGTAATGGTGGACTTATAAATCCATTAGGTTCTGAATCTTATTCAATTTATGAATCCTGTCTTTAAGGCAAAAAAACAAATTATCCTTTACCAACAAAGAAAATAGAGCCAAAAATATTCTTGAATTAATCCACACAGATGTGTGTGGCCCATTTGGTGAAATGGCTAGAGGAGATTTCTCATCTTTTATAACTTTTACTAATAATTATTCATGGTATGGTTAGATACTTATTAAAGTATAAAATAGAATCATTTGAAAGGTTCAAAGAATTCAAATTTGAAGTAAAGAAACAAACAAACAAAAAGTATTAAAGTTCTACGATTTGATTATGATAGAGAATACTTAAATACTGAGTTTTTAGATTTTCTTAAAGAAAATGATATAATTTCATAGCTGACACCTCCTTATACACCTCAGTATAATGATGTATTAAAAAGAAAAAATCATATCTTACTTGATATGGTACGATCTATAATGAGCTTCACAAACTTACCTATATATCTTTGGGGATATGCTCTAAATATTGTAATATACATATTAAATAGAACTCCATTTGAAGTAGTTTCCAAGACACCATATAAGATATGGTATGCAAAACCACCAAGTTTTAATCATATGAAACCTTGGAATTATCTAGCTTATGTTAAAATTGCCAAATCTGAGAAGTTGAATGCAAAATCTAGAAAAGGTTAATTTGTTGGATATCCTAAAAAAAGTTTAGAATATTATTTTTACTTTTATACTGATTGAAATATTTTAATTAGTAGACATGCATAATTCCTTGACAATTAATTCATTGAGAAAGGTGGTGTGGATAGAAAAATTGAACTCTCAGAAGAGTCTAAAGAGTTTGATCATGACCAATCCTAGATTGATGAGCTTATAGATGTAAATAAACCAGTTTATATAGATGAATCTATTCGATCTGATCCTCAGCCTTCTATAGGTAAACCTCTTCGTAAATCTTATAGAATATCACATCCTCCACAATAATACTTTTTCCTTTTAGATAATTATTTTGAATCATTTATGACAGGAGAAGATGTACAGAAGGAAGATCCTAAATCCTATAAAAAGGCAATTTTAGATATCGATTTTAGAAGATGGCTTAAAGCTATAAAATTCAAAATAGACTCCATGTATGCTAATCAAGTATGGTCATTTGTTGATCTATCAGAAGAAATTACTCTTATTGGTTGTAAATGGATTTATAAATGAATGATTAGCAAAGATGGTAAAGTAGAGTTTTATAAAGCTAGACTAGTGACAAAAGTTTATACTCAGAAACAAGGAATTGATTATGAGAAAATTTTTTCACCAGTTGCTATGCTAAAGTCCATTCAAATTTTACTTATTATAGTAGCTTATTATGACTATAAGATATGGTAAATATATGTGAAGATAGCCTTCCTCGATAGTTTTATTAAAGAGACCATATATATGTAATAGCCTATGGGGTTTATTTCTCCTTTAAATAGTCATAAAGTTTTTAAGCTATATAGATTAATATATAGATTAAAACAAGCTTCTAGAAGTTAGAATATATGATTCAATGATATAGTCAAATCATTTGGCTTTATTAAAAATATTGATAAACTATGTGTTTATAAGAAGGTAATAGACAGTACAATTATATTTTTTATATTGAATATAGATGATATACTACTTATAAAAATGATGTAGGCATGTTAAATTTGGCTAAATTATGGTTATCCAATGTGTTCACCATGAAAGATCTAGGAGAAGCAACTTATATTCTAGGTATTTGTCTCTATAAAGATAGAACAAAGCAAATACTAGATCTTTTCTAGAAAATATACATAGATAAAATACTAAAAGGATTTGGTATAGATGACTCTAAGAAGGGTTTTTTACCATGCAGTCATGTCATTCATCTCTCAAGAGAAATGAAACTTAAGATTGATGCAGAGTGAGAGTATATAAAGAGGATTCTTTATGCTTCAGCAATAGGTAGTCTTATATATGCCATGCTATATACAAGACCTAATGTTATATATACTATGAGTATTATGAGTAGATATTACGCAAATCCTAAAGAATAACATTGTACTATGGTTAAAAGAATTCTTAAGTACTTCAGAAGAACTATGGATTTGACATTAACCTATGAAGGAGGTGAGTCAAAAATCAAGGGTTTTATTTACTCTAATTTTTAGTCAAATGTAAATGATAGAAAGTCTATATTTGCTTTTATTTTTATCTGTAATAGAGGAGCTATTAGTTGAAAGAGTTCCAAATAGCCTACTATAACTAACTCCAATACAAAAGTTAAATATGTTATTGCTTTTGAAGTGATAAAAGAGGTAGTTTAGATTCGTAAGTTTGTGAGTGAGCTCAAAGTGGTTCCTTCCATTTTCTATCCAATAGTTTTGTACTGTGATAATAATAGAGCTATAGATAAAGGTAAGGAGCCAAGGTCTCATCAGAAGTTTAAACATGTTTAGCATAAATATCACTTGATCAAAGAATTTATAACAGATAAATATCTAATCATGCAAAAGACTCTGTCAATAGATAATGTGGCAGACCCACTGATTAAGCCAATGATGTAATAGCAACTAAATTACCATTTTGAAAGATGGGTATTGGATACTATAGTGATTAGCTATAGTGCAAGTGGAAGTTTGTTGGAGATATACCCTAAAATCAATCATCTTATAAGATTCATGGCCATTATCTTATTGTATATATAATTTTTTTAATTTATTGTAAAAACATTTACAATGAATAAAATGGTATTTCATTTTTGTATCTTGCACTTTGTTTAGTTGCTATTTATTTTATTTTCTTATTAATGCAAGATATGTTCTTGTGATATATTATGTGTCAAGATCTATATACAATGAGTTGTATATATGAGTATAGAGTTTATGATTTAAATACATCCAAATTCGTCATAATCGAGATAATATCATTAGGGATAATGACATTATATGATCAGCATGTTTTATTACTACCACTAATTAGTGTTCGATGCTAATAGTTGGGTGACGAGTCTCATGTCACAAGAGCATAAACATAGGTATTGCATTTGAGAACGTTATAATGAACATGACTAAACATGACAAATTACATGGGTAAATATCTGTAATCAATAATTTGTCACACAGTTGTATCAGTGTACCATTAGTCCTTAGACTTGAAACATTATGGCTTTAATTTATAATGAGACACATCATTCACTTGTGCATATGACACTAGACTAACTATATCTAGTGAAAAAAGCTTGATGGTAATGCGTTTTTATTGTATGAGAATAAGTAATGATCAATATGAAATTTGTTAGCTTAGATATTTGAGCTTGAGATCCTAGGTAGAACTATCATATACGAGAATTAAATCTTGGGCCAAAGTACACGAATTCCAAAAGTGAGTTTTTGGATAAGTGAATCTTATTTATGATTGAGTTTCTGATCTTATAATCGAGTTAGAAATTTGACAATTTCATGACCTACACTCAATCGAGAGTCGATAATAGAGGGGCTTTATTACATAAAAGTACTACTATATGATTTTATTCAAAATTACATTCTCTGTGTTATAGGGGTCATAAAATCTTGCTAAAGGTCACAAATATCATTGAGAACTTAGTTTAAAATGTGTTATACCAAAGTGATACAAAAGGTTTGTATTTGCTCATGTCTAGTTCACAGTAAACTCAAGGGGTCACACATAAGAACCAATAGATGATTATGGGTAAAATAAATATCATTAAGTAAGTTAATAATATTTCTTAATGAATTGTTTTGATTTTTTAATCAGAAGTCAATTTTATTCTTTAATGTAAAGAAGAAATTTCTCAACCATGACATGTTAGCACCCATAGTTTCAAGAAATATTTCGATTATTTAAAACATTGTAAATATGATTTACGACTGTATGAAAAATTAGAGAAGATAATTAACATATATATATATATATATATATATATATAATAAATAAAGTTGTTTTTTTATTAATGATTAAATAATTGTTATTTGATCAAATGAATCATAAGTTGACAAATGGCACCATGTTATGTTGCCAAGTGTCAATACTAAATTAAATCTTGTCATTCTATTTTTATTTAATGGCTAGGATCAATTCTTTAATGATAGATTAAAGAATTTATTATACATACAAATATTATAACAACCAAGAGTTGATGTAGCATTATGACTAAAATTATGACGATTAGAATAAGAAATTTTTTTTTTCTAA
>JAWDEX010175937.1:0-14978 GCA_035221805.1 Trichilia hirta | reverse complement strand
GTGGTGCAGAATACTTGGAACGGTATTTCCGTTTAATTGCCTTTGCAGCATATCTTGGCAGTGAAGCATTTGATGGGATCTGTGGACAAGGAGAATCCAAGATGACATTTAAAAGCTGGTTGCGTCAAAGACCAGAGGTTCAAGCAATGAAATGGAGCATAAGACTTAGGCCTGGGCGCTTTTTTCCCGTTCCTGTAAATCTTTTTCCTGTAAATCTTCTCCTTTTCATTGGAATTCAAGGGCTAAACAAGCACACATTGCTTGGTTTCTGTTTGTATTTTTTTTTTCCCTTTCATGTTCTGAACATGCTTGTGTTACTAATTTGGAATGCAGGAGGAACTGAGAGCCGCTCACGAATCCCAGCACGGAGATGCATTAAGGGAGGCCATTGTCAAGGCTCGTAATGGTTCTGTGTTGGGAAAAGGCTCTATACTGAAAATGTATTTCTTTCCTGGTCAGAGAACTTCCAGCTGCTTACAAATTCATGGTGCTCCACATGTTTACAAGGTATGTTTGGTTGCTACCGAACTGCATGTTTGTAGTTTTTCTTCCAAATAATTTTAGTTTAGTTGGCTAGCCAAATAATGTTTTTATAGTAATGATATGTCCTGAATATTCGTCATATCCAGCAAAACATATAATATGTTTTTAGGTTGTAGACGTTGATCATTCAGTAATGGTTTTTATGGGATCAATTACAGGTTTTAGGGGTTTTGTGAGGAATTTGAGGGGATTCATTTATGCTTTCTTTAGTTTATAACTATTTTTGGGCCATGCATGATGAAATTAAGGTCCAGGTTTGCGTAATTCTTATCAATTGCTGTTAAATTTCGGGTTGGATTTAGGATTGATTCCTTATTTTGCAATGTCTAATGATACAGTTTGCTCAAAGTTTCTACATCCTTGTCTAATGATGGGTCAAAGGTCTACTAATTGTCTGGATCAGGTCATGTTATTTGGTTATATTCCAGTTATTTTAATGCACATGAATATTGTGAAGGTAATATGAAAAGCTTATCATTTGGTCGTCAAGATAGAAAGCTTTTGCTGTGATAAAATGTTATACTGTTTTAAGCCGAAAACTCTTATTTGCTTCAGGTGGATGAATACCCTGTCTATAGTATGGCAACTCCAACAATTGCTGGTGCTAAAGAGATGCTGGCGTATTTATGTGCGAAGCCCAAAGCAGAAGGATCCATTTCTCAGAAAGTTATATTAACAGATCTGAGAGAGGAGGCAGTTGTTTACATTAGTGGCACCCCGTTTGTCCTCAGGGAGCTTAATAAACCTGTTGATACACTCAAGCATGTGGGAATTACTGGTCCTGTGGTGTGTCATCTTTAATGCAATTCTTATTCTGTGAACAAAATTACTCGAGGCAAATTTGTTTCTCAGCTTCGTTCTATTCTGATTTTGAAGGTGGAGCACATGGAAGCACGGCTAAAAGAAGACATATTAACTGAGGTCATGCAGTCTGGTGGTCAAATGCTTTTACATTGTGAAGAATATAACCCATCGTCAAATCAGTCCAGTGTCATAGGATACTGGGAAAACATCTTTCCAGATGATGTGAAGACGCCTGCTGAAGTTTATGCTGCTCTTAAAGATGAAGGATATAATATAACATATAGGAGGACACCATTGACTAGAGAGAGAGATGCTTTAGCTTCTGATATAGATGCCATCCAGTACTGTAAAGATGAGTAAGTATCCATGTCTTTCTTGCATTCTGTTAGCAAGAGGCTTATCATTCATTCCTTTAATTGTATAATGTTAATTGAGTTCATGTTGCAGCTGGTGCTAGTACATGCAGACATTTATATAGCGTAAAGTATTGATTGAATTATTTTTGTATAAATAAATAAAACAAAGATTATTTTGCTGGGGTTGAGAAAAAAATCCTCGCTACAATTGTCATTTTTGGGAAAATCAAATAATTTGGTGTTATTCCTATTTCAATAGATTTAGTACAATATCATTTTACTCTCTCAGTTACCAAGAACTTCAAATGTAAGTTTCTCAAAACATTAAAAGGTCTTATTGAGTTTGAATTACTACACAGATTTTTGAAATTGAAGTAAAACAGATTTTGTGCTGCTTAAAAAGAGTTGCAAAGTCCTGATGTAACTAGACAAGATTTTTTGGGGGGATATAGGGTATCATTGACTTTTTTTAGGCCAGTACATAATTTAGGGAGTATATGGAAACAAATTTATTATGACATTATTCTGGATATATTCCTTTTTGGAAAATTTCCTTGATGTTGTAAAAGCGAAAGAAATTTTGTTTATAGCTCTGCAGGATGTTACCTTTTTGTGTCACACACGGGGTTCGGAGGTGTTTCATATGCAATGGCAATTATTTGTCTTAGACTTGATGCATCAAAGGTTCCACAATCTTTGGTTGGCCCACACCTGTCGTCAAGATACGAGAACTTACCTTCTCAAGCTTCTGATGAGGAAGCGCGTAAAATGGGTGATTATCGTGACATATTAAACTTGACAAGAGTTCTTGTCTATGGTCCCCAGAGCAAAGCTGAGGTTGACATTTTCATTGAGAGGTAGGTCTCATATCTATCTTATTAAAAAATGAAAACAAAAGCCAACCTTTTGTACAGTGATATTAATGTCATTAAACCTAAAATCACTACAAGAAATTGATGGATAAAGGATAATATTAACATGTTATCACTGTTGAATTATTGACTTTTCTTGTTCTTTCTTTCATTTTTCTTAATCTTTTGACAGAGGATACCGATACCACTGACCATGATTGTTTTTTCTTGGTCAGTTATCCATGAAATGTTTTATCTACATTTGATTTGGGAATGTGACACTTTGGCATGATTTAACCTGCTGTTGAGGGACCTTTCAATTCTAAATGGTGTTGAGTTTGTTCCTTCATTTTAAAGGTGTGCAGGTGCAGGGCATTTAAGAGATGATATCCTTTTTTACAATGAGGAACTTAAGAAGCTTACCAATGAAGATGATGAGCAGCATGCATACCTCATGGATATGGGTATCAAGGCTTTAAGGTTAGTTTGCTAACCTGAACACTTAGATCCACAGATTTCCCTAGTTCACTTGTTTTTATCCTGTTTTCCTTTTGGTACTAATGACCTAATCTGTCACATATTAGTCTCATTCATTAACAGTCATTAATTGAATTTAACTGCGAACCTTGATAAAGTAAAAACTATGGTTCGAAATCTTCTTCGGGTGAATGGCTGTTGCTAGACATGATTTGTTCATTTGCTGTGCTTTTTCATATCTATTTCTGTGGAGCGGAAAACCTGAGTAGTCATTTTCAATGCATTTCCTAATGAACTTTCAAAATTCCTAAATTCATTTTACTGAAAAATGATAAGTCACATTTGTGTCACAGCCTAGAAATTTTCAGTTAATCTGCTTGAATTTGCAGGCGATACTTTTTCCTTATCACATTCAGGGCCTACCTCTACTGCGCTTCGGCTGCCGAGACAAAATTTGAATCGTGGATGGATGGAAGACCTGAACTTGGACATCTGTGTAATAACCTTAGGATCGATAAATGAATTCACGATATAGTAATGTTCTTCAAATGTATTTATTATTGTACATTCCTTGGCCAAGCCTGCCTGTTGTTTCTATATTAATACATAGTTTCTCTCTTCTCCCAATTTGATATCTGCTTGCGTAACGTGCGGGAGAATAAATTCATGGAAGTCAAGCTCGACTTAAAGTAGCGATAAAATTTAATATTTTGACGTTGAACTTGTTTCAAAGCTGTAATATTTTTGTAAACTAATTGAGCGTTTTATTCATCTTTTTGGTATCTAGAGCTAGCTACCCTGTTTTTTACTTGGATCGACGTTGTTGGTCATTGTATGCTTCCATTAAAAGATAAAAACTTGAACCCGCCGGTAACATTGTTTTTGTCTCGTTAATTTAGATCTCGTGTCAGGACATGAATTATTTTCAGAAGGAGAATTTTTGTTTAAAATAATCACTTCATCCCTTTCATTTGGCTGCAAATATGTTGAAAATGAACTGTACAAAGGCAAACCATCCCTTATTCTTACAACATATCAAATATATTAGAACTACTTTTAAGTCATCTCCTTTCAACTCCTAATATAAAAATAAGCATTGATTATTCAAAATTTTGTGTTTTTTATTTGTTTAAATTCGTATATAAATAATTACCAATTATGATTAGGTGATTGTCAGTTATGATTAATTGACAATGGAGTATGAGAATAAAATTTAAAAAATTAGTCGACCATAATTGAGTATAGGTCATGTAAATATTAATTATATACTATTGTGTTAACCAAGGGACGAATAATAATCGAGCAAAGGGAATTGGTAATAAAAAGGATGAAGGATGGGATAATATTTTTGTGTTACAACCAAATCTTTTAAACATAACACAAAACTATTGGTTCTCTCATTTGGGTATTTGGTTTGAGTATGAATTAAAAGGGCCAACGAGGCATAAACGCGATGTTGTAACTCACGGATGGAGTCAGCGAGCCACCCATTGTAGATTCATTTCATCATCAGCATTTTTCCTTGAATCCATACATTGTATAACAATTACGCTAAAGATATTTTCTAGACAATAATTTCATTGGTTAGATTAGATTTCAAGCAAGAAAAGCAAGAAAAATTAATAAAAATTGGCTTTAGTTCCCGTGAACAGAGAAAAAGGTTTTACTTTAACGTCTTTGTCAAAATTTTTATATTTGATCCATGGAAGAGAATAAAAAAAAAATCCCGGATTATATTGCTTTTTGACTGGCATTTCGACTATGATTGATTAAATTTATTTTTGTTCTCTTCCCGCATTTGGTATATCTCGCTTTAGTATCTATGCGCTGATTGTGGTTGGGGTAGCTTATTTTATTTTTATTTTTGCTTGGAAAATGTGATTTCAAATCCCAATAGATATTAAGCGGGGAAATTTTAGGTGCATATATAATGTAAGGTGAAATGCGTCTATTAACTTCCATTTTGGTTTTGTGATCCATTGAAATAGGAGAACATGAGCAAACTGGACAACAGAAGCCTTGAGGGGCTTGTTCTTGAACTCCTTTTCATTCTTTAGAGGCAGAAATTTCTCGAATAAAATCTATATCCTGGTACAATAATCAGTATTGAATCAGTTGTGGCAATGGAATTGAATGGATTCAGCTCATTATCTTCAAAGATGCCATCATCACCTCATTTTGAAATGTCCTTGCCATATGGGACATCAGAGTTGGTACAGAGATGCCCAACAGTTCAATATCAGGTGATCAGTTAAGGAATTTTAATATCCCAAGAAAAAGATGTGCCACAACCAGGCGGCTTGTGTTTAATTCTATTTTTGCAGATGTTACTAAAGATTTCACAGTAACTTTCCCCTAGAAACTTAGGTTTTTAACAAATACGTTGTTTAAGGTTGGAATTTTTTTTAGCATCTCTATTGATTGTTTTCTTGTGTAATTGTAATGCTTTTATTTTGTCGCTAGGAACTTTCAATGCAGAGTTTCCAGGCACGAATATTTACAAAACCAGAAGCTAACCGCAAGAGTGTTGCCTCCATAATTGCACTGGTGCTGGGACACGACTTTTCCCACTTACTGGAACAAGAGCTAAGCCAGCTGTAAGTGAACTCCGAGTAACATGTGTCTTATTTTAAAATTAATATGCATGTCCTCTTACAATTTGATGTTTGTTTTGGATCCTTTACATCATCATTTAGGTGCCAATTGGGGGATGTTATAGAATGATAGAGGTTCCAATGAGTAAATGCATCAACAGTGGAATTAACAAAATTTACATCCTCGACAGTTCCCAATCTCTTAACCGCCACATTGCTCGAACCTATAATTTGGGAAATGGCATGAACTTCAATGATGGGTTTGTTGAGGAATGCTGAATTGGTTGATCAATATACAAACCAATGAAAACTTCCCATTTTACTGGATTAGGTACATTTATTGGTCGTGGTACATATTAGCGGACACGATCTGCTTCCATCTTCCTATGCTTCTGATTCTGCTTCACTAATTGTGGTAGGTATTAGCAGCCACTCAACACCAGGTGAATCAGGAAAGAAATGGTTTCAGGTTGCGGCAGATGCTGTAAGACAGTTCATCTGGTTGTTTGATGTATATGAAATTTCTCTGCAATCTAGATCTTGTTTTCTGAATTCTTTGCTTTGACCAAACTAAATTTTGTTTGCTCGTGCTAGATGGAACCAACGAAGAAAAATATGTGTGAAGAGAGCTCTTTGATTCTTAGATCTCTTTATGCTTATCTGGCCTGCAACATATCTAAGGATTCTGATGTCATCAATGTTGATTGAATATTCAGTATGCTGTTTGTAGGATGCTAAGCATAGACACGTCGAAAAGATGCCAACTTGGTTGCTGTCTGCTCCACATGTCGTCAGTTTATGTAGTTCCTTATAAAAAAACGTTCTGTTTGCAGCATTGCATTGATTCAGTTGCTCATATATCAGTCTCTTGTCTTCCTGTGAATGGAGGTGACTATTTCTAATGATAATAAGTCCGGAATTATCATTTAGTTCATAGTATATTACCTAGAAAATCAAATTGCTTTTAAATTACTTGGATGAAGTTCATTTTATTGTCTTATTTACTGCAGTTAAGCCTCGGATTTTGGGTTGATGAAGATTGATAAAACCGGAAGGATGAGAAGGTTTCTTGAGAAACCGAAGGTTGAAAGGTTGAGATCCATGGTTTGTTACTCTTTCCATTTGTCCTTGATTAATACATAAAGAATTTACAAATTGATTGAATAGGATATGGAAACTAGGCTATAGCTAACTAAAGTCATTTTGTTATCACAGCAAGTAGATACAACTCTCTGAGGACTTTCAGCTCAAGAAGCAAGGAATTTCCCATACATCGCATCGATGGTTAATGTTCTATTGTAGCTTCTTAGGTATTTTCTCTGTCCATTGCAGAGTTTTAGCGACATGAGCACCACAGCCACATAATTTTAGATTTTACACCCCCACTTTCACGGCTAACAAGAATAATAAGAATTTCTTTAAATATAATTAAATAAATTTTTTTTAGGACATCATGAATTCATGACCTCTGATGTCAAGGATAGCATCTATCCGGTAGAGATGGTGATGATTTTCAGTGAAGTATACTGTATTGAGAAACATGCAGTAATGACTCTATGTTTTATGTTTTGAATTTTTTACCTCTACAGGTGGCATTATCCGTAGGCCAATGATTTTGGATCAGAAGTTATTCCCATGGCTACAAAAGACTTTAATGTCTAGGTAAAACCTTTAAAGTTAAAGATAAACCAGTGTATTTGGAGCTGAATGCCAAAGTTTTGGTTAGCTATACCTTTGTGGCCTCGGGACTGGTTGTTGCAGATTTATCTCACCTCTATTTGACGTTGATAATGGAAATTGGATAATTGATATGTCTGTGTTTCCAAGTCGCATTCGACTGTCATTTTCTATCTTTAGTTAATTACTACGAAAGTCTCAGGGACTTTGCTCTTTTTCGTTCCATGTCAGGCATACTCATTCAATGACTACTGGGAGTCTATTGGCACCATTAAATCATACTTCAATGCAAATTTGTCTTTGACGAACCAGTTAGTTTTCTTTTAGATTTTCTGTCTGAAGTCTTTCGTTGTCTAAACAAGTTATAAGACTAAGTACTCTGAAGCCTCCCAAGTTTCACTTCTATGATCTGCTGAAGCCAATTTTCACTGCTTTCTACCACCCACTAAAATAGAGAAAAGCCGGATATAATTTCAAACTAGATGGCTCTTTGTTGCAATTTGCAGGTCATGTAAGAAATTCATACGGATTGTAGGTTTAAAGATCCTATAATTTCACACGGATGCTTCTTAAGAGAGTGTAGTGTAGACCATTCTATTGTGGGAATCAGCTAAAGACTGAGCATGACATGGGGCTGTGATAAAGATTGACAATTTTATCCTTTTTCTTTTGCGTTATTTGTGATTTATATTTTTAAATATTATTATAATTGAATTTAACTTAATTGTTTAAGATAAATAGGATATTATTTTTAAGGTTATAACTTTTGGTCTCATTAATAAAAATCTTTTTCAATTCTAGGATTTCTATCATTCTTGAAGAATTCAAGTATAAGAATTGATTGATTAATCAATTCATTAGTTTTATTTCATTTCTATTGCATCAGATTGTATTATATAAGTCGTTTTTCTTGCTTCTCTATCTGCACTCTATTATCATGTTTTACAATTATCATTCTTAGGATACTATGATAATGGTGCTAACTATTACCAAACTAAAGCAAAGATAGCATCTCATTTGGCAAAGGGAAAGGTTCCATTAGGAATTGGGAGAAATACCAAAATTATGCACTTGACCAATCACATTTTATCACCTAGCTGAGTATTTCAATGCACATCGAGAGGGTTTAGTGCAAGGATATATCACTATCTTTCTCTATATCTATCTCCATCTCCATCTCCATCATGCAAAAATTGTATAATTAACAAGAATGTGATTATTGCAAATAAGGATATAAGTTATAATAATTACAATAGTAAAGTAGAAATCCTAAAAAATTTAGTTATTGTTTATTCGATTTGATTGCAGAGCATCAAAGAGACAGACAGACCTTCTAAAAGTGTAATACCCATTTTACCCTTATTTTTTTTATTTTTTTTATTTATTTAAGGCAATTAGGTCATTTCTCTATCCATTAATTTGCATTTGAGACAAATAGAAGGCAGAATCATTTATTCTTATATCTAGCAAGCTTTTTCTCCTTTGTGTTTATTTGCTTCCTTTTAAACTTTCTTCAATTTTTTTTCAAATTACTCATTTTATATCAAATTAAAGTTTTGTTTCTTACTACAAATCTCATATACTCGACACGGGTTATATTCTATAAACTTTGTTAGAGTAATTTGATCAACGACTAAGTTAAAAAGAAAGTAGGATCATTATTTATAATTTGAGACTTTTTGCGATTACTTGCGATTTGAATGTTTAGGAATTAAATTGACTTCTCGATATGATTCTCAGCATTATTACTATTTTATTTTAGTATTTCGATAAATTTTTTGATAATAGTTATTATTTTTTAAAAAAATAATTATTTATTAGGGAAATTTTTTTTATTATTATACTTATTTGGGTTAGAATTAACTTGATTAGTTATAAATTATGTAAAATAAATTTTATCAGAGAATATAAATAGTGACAGTTACATTTAGACTCGATTTTGATTTTGAAATAATGTGTTATCGTGTCGAATTGATTAGTAATAATAGTGAGTGTGTGATTATATGCAAATCACGAAAACAACGAAAGTAGCAAGTACATCAGGATATAAACGATATATATATATATATATATATATCTATTTTTAGTAAATTAAATAAATTTAATTTGACAATCACTAACTTTTAGTGATTAATTAATAAAGAACAATATTAATTTTGTGATATCTCTAAGAAATTAAACGCATTTGATTTTCTTACTTTTGACCACTGTAGGAGAGAAAGAGAGCTTGAAGAAGAAAAAGAAGAAGAGAAGTTAAAAAAGACAAAATAGAAAACGTTGTTCTTCACTTTTTTATTTTTAATTTTAAATGTAAAATATCATTGAGGCCTCTTAAAAAAAATATCATTCAAGCCTCAAATTAAAAAATATCATTTAGACTTTTAACTTTTAAAAATTATAAATTAATCCCAAATTCTATTTAAATATCTGAATATTTATGAAATCTTGTAATTTACTTTAAATCACAATAAGGTCAATTTTTCAAGCTCTCTTTTCATTAAACCATTTAACGCATAAATTATTTTCGACTTTCGGCCAAATAATATTTTCGAGAGTGCTAACTCTTTTATGAATATTATTTACTCTCTCTAATAGTAAAGATAATTTCAAGTTTATATTATGACCTCTCAAATTCATTATAATATTAGTTGTAAGCTGAAATCAATCTTATTGATCTCATTTTGAACTATTCGAATGCTCAACGACTATGATTGACATTTAATAATGTGTCATAACTCTTAAATGATAATAAAAAAATCTTCATAGAACTTTTTTTCTCAATTATAGGTTTTATATGAATAGTTTTTTTTCGTTTGTCTAATTCGAACTAAATTAGAGCTCACAAATGTCAAAATTTTAAATTCAGTTATATTCAAATAATTAGTTAATATGAGGTGAACTTGTCACTACGAACTTTTCGTATAACATTTTTACTTTGGTTAATGACTTTATTTTTACTCGTTTACTAGTATCTGACTAAAAACTTATATCTGGATCGAGTCAATAGATTTTTCTGATAATCTTTTATTTTTCGATATAAATAACACATAATCAAACTGACTTTTGTGTATAAGACATAATTAGTCTCGTATTTATACATCATATAAATTATGTACATCTATATCGATGGACGGGAGTGATTATAGAGTCAAATTTACTCTTAGACTATGGGACATTTAAATGTCCCATGCATTTAACTGTTCAAAAATAGTAATTATCTTAATAACATAATCATTGGACAGCATTCCCCTTTTAAGTCTCATATTAAATAGGGCGACACACATTTCATACTCTACTACACAAGAATTTTTTCTATACAGCTCTTATAGGGATTTGAGTATCTCATATGCAGAGTGTATGCTCTCATATCATGTCTATAGCTCCCAGTTTATTGAGGCCAACATGTAGAGTCGTACTCTACGATTATCAGCATGTTATTTATTAAAAATTTCTCGCTCTTCTAATGAAACATTTATCCTTATAGATATCAGCATCTCAGTCTCTAAAATATAGCTTAAATTTTTTAATTCAAGAACTATTATCAAATTTTTTAACCAGTCTTTTAGATTTAATCTAATAAATATATTATTATCCAATATTAGTTTAAACAAATTTTCAAACAATATTTTTATATTTTTGATCACTAAAACAAAAACTGAAAAATATACAACAAAGATAATTTATTAGTATATTGAATTATAAATAAAATATATATTTAATAATTAAATATAGTTATACATTATACTAATTAAATTAAATCCCACTATTTAATTTAAATCCTACACTCTTTAAAATAAAATTTAAAAGATTTTGTTAGATTTTAATCGCAGTTAGTGGGTATCAAATTCTCATTTAATTTAATTAATCTAATATAATAAAAATCTTGATCAACTAACGTAAATGAGTAAAGAATATTTTTTTTTCTATATCACATACAGAACTCGATATTTTATCTTATCTTAATTTTAGATATTTCACATAATAAAAATTTTGATGTCTTACACTAGTCATATTTAAATTATTGCACCTTTTTAAATAATATTCTATTCTAATCTTATATAATAGAATCTTGGTCGAGATTTGAATATTACTGAGAACCAAATAATATAATTCGGTCACACAAACCCTATAACCTCACATAATAGATATCTTAGAGTAAGAAATTTATATGAAAAAATTATTAGTTATACTATAATAGAAGACAAATATATTATAATTTTAATGAGTCATATTTCACTTTAAATTATTCATATCACATATGATAATTTTCTCTCTTATTACAGCTGTTTTTACAAAATAATATATTTATATTCAAGCTTTTATACCCTTTTTTATCATACAAGAATGTTGCACTTGATTAATTTCACTCACTTATTATATAAGTAAGCGATTTATAAAATCGAGTCAAAGTCACTATTTATATAAATAGTAATACTATTTACGAGCTCAATCAAATTTATTTTTTAAACAAATAATTTTATTAATTTGTGATTTAGATTATTCATTACATAAATAATCACTTTGATAATAAAAATTTAAATTGTTAAAAATAATTTTAACAACCTATTGAACTAATTCATCTAATTATTCAATAATTTGAGTATTTAATTATTAAAAAAATATTAAATAATTTAATAATTATATTTATCTTATAATATAAAGAATATAAAATGGGATAATTAAATTAATTATTAGTATTAAAAAGGGTATTTTAGTTCATATAAGACAAATTATAAAAATACCCCTTGCTTACCAACTATTGGTGTATTAAAAAAATATTTTTTTCAAAAATAAAATTTTATAAATTATGGCCAAAATTATCAAAAATTTAAATTGGAAAACACAGAAAAAAAAATAGTGTAAATAGTAAAAATGAGAGTGCTTATAGAAAATTTGGGTGTAACTACAGTGAAAAGGAAAGTGGAAATAGTCTGGGGGCATACTTAATAGGTGACGCGCCAGCCCATTAGCTCTTTTTGGACGCGCATGTACAACGCACACCTGATAGACGCCCCTGGTTCTTCGTTTTTAGCCTCAAAATTACTTAAATCTTAATTTTTCAATGTTTTCTTAACTCAAACACAATAGAAACACATCTTAATGCATTTTTATTGCTTTAAAATATTAAAACATGTACAATACATGCTAAATCATATTAAAACTTAATTTTTTTAATTTTAACCCAAATTCAATTTTAATCAAATTTCTGTATATAATTAACACTCAATCATACTCTGATACTACTTTATGAGTATATGACCGTATGCAAACCATGAAAATAGCAAAAGCAGCAAGCACAGTAGGGTATAAACAATATATATCTATCTATTTTTAACAAATTAAATAAATTTAATTTTACAATCACTAATCTTGATAAAGAGTAACACCAATTTTGTGATGTCTCTGAGAAATCAAACACCTTTAATTTTCTTACTTTTGACTAATGTGAGAGAGAAAGAGAGCTTCAAGAAGAAGAAGAAGAGAAGCAAAAAAGGACGAAGCAAAAAATGTTTTTTGCTTTTTTATTTTTAATTTTAAATATAAAATATTATTAAGGCTCCTTAATAGAAAAATATCATTCAAGCTCTAAATTAAAAAATATCATTTAAGCCATAAATTTTTAGAAATTATAAATTAACTCTAAATTTTATTTAAATATCTGAATATTTATAGAATATTATAACTTACTTTAAATTATAATAAAGTCAATTTCTCAATTTCTCTTTTCATTAAATTATTTAACTTATAAATCATTGACGACTTTCGGCCAAATAATATCTCTGAGAGTACTAACTCTCTTGCGAATATCATTTACTTTTTGTAATAGTAAGAATAATCTCAAGTTTATGTTATAACCTTTTAAGTTCACTATAATATTAGTTGCGAGCTAAAATCAATCTCATTGATCGTATTTCAAACCATTCGAATGCTCAATAATTATAGTTGATATTTAGTAATATGCTATAACTTTTAAATAATAATGAAAAAAAAAATTTATTTAACTTTTATTCTTAATTATAAGTTTTGTGTGAATAGTTTCTTTTCGTTCATTTAATCTCAACTAAATTAGAGCTCACAAATGTCAAAATTTTAAATTCAGTTATATTTAAATAATCAGTCAATACGAGCTGAACTTGTTACTACAAAATTTTCGTATGATATTTGTACTTTGGTCAAAGACTTTATTTTTACTCGTTTACTAGTATTCAACTGGGAACTTAAATCTTGATCAAGTTAAATGTACCTCTAAATCTAATATATCGAGTCAATGAATTTTTTTTTTTTACAGTTATTTATTTTTCGATATAAATAACATATGATTAAACTGGCTTCTGTGTACAAGACATGATTAATCTCACATTTATATATCATATAAATCATGTAATTCTATACTAATTAACAACCATGACGTCCAAAGTCTAAAAAGTAGTTAATACACCCATATAATTCAACGATAAATTATTGACAATATACTTTCGTGTAATTTACATACTTTAATCACGTTCAAATAATAGTTCTCTAACTATTATTTTATACATATTCCTAATGATATGACTATTATATCACTCGCACTAATATTATCTCATAATATTCACAGAAGATATTCACCGTATTTACTATACAATATTAATACTTAGTCGATATTATATCTGTAAGAAATAATTTAAATAATCTAATTATCTTGAATGATTCATATATATATTTTATCACTAGTATAATTAGATAAAAGAAAAAGCATATACACATGAATTGAAATACTTTATTTATTAATAAATATATATAATGTATATTATTACAATAATTTAATATAGTGTGCCTAAAACTGATAACACAAATAATTTTAGGGCATATAATACTAACAAAAATAAATTAGGCATAATCAAAAACTCGTGTACTAATGGTTAAGTTCAAATTATAGAAAAAATAGATTTTAGAGAGAGAAAAATTTCGTCATTTATTAATATTATAGTTAAGTTTAAATATATTTATTTCGATCATTGTATTAATAATTAGAATAATTTTAACATAGATACACCAAGAGAGCAGCCACCCAGTCCACCTTGATCCAGTTCTGGTTTAGTTTTTGATTTTAGAAATGCACTTAGTGAGTAAAAATTATTTTTATTTTATTTTTCTTTTTTATAAAATCAAATACTTAAAACATTTTTTTTTTATACTTTAGAGCAATAAAAATATTTTGTATGTGAATTGGATTAGTTTGAGAGGCGATTGTGATTTATTTAAGATAAAAATCATGAGAAAGTCTCACTTGTTTATAATAATTTTCTTTATGACTAAGTATGCTTTTGTATGTTTGAGGCCGGAGATGGATTTTAAAATTATGATAATATATTTATGGCATGATTTAATGATAGTATATATATGTAATTTGATGGATTGTGATTTATTAAGTTTTTTTATATTTTAAATCATATTTTTATAACTTTTATGATTTGGCCTGTATTTTTATTTTATGATACCCTAGTCAGGATTCATGTGAAAAAAATTTATTATACTTTAAAAGCATCTCCTGATCTCTGTTCTATGTAAGTACTAGTATATGTATAAAGTAAGGGGTGAAGGGTGGTCTAATAGCTGATCTGAGATTTATAGACATTTATGCATACTTCTCTATTTTCACTTGACTTTCTAAAACTATAATTCTGGAACCATAA
>JAWDEX010175917.1:0-14980 GCA_035221805.1 Trichilia hirta | reverse complement strand
CGATGTTCACACGTACAGGAGCTTTATAAAAGGTGAAGGTTATGGATGTAGCATGATTAGGATTCTTCTTCTTCGGCTGGACCTTATTCTTCTCCTAACTTGGAAACTCTTAGAGAGGGCTGCCTTTGAGCAGTTAAGAGATAACTATTGCACTCGCAAATTTTTACCGAGCCCAGCCTCCCGAATCGGTAAAACACTCAAATACTCATAATCTCTCTCTTTTTATTTGGTCTTGCAATATTTTACTGACTTGAATATCGAAGTTTACTCGTCAGTAATCCGACTTCACTTCTAACTCGTTTTTCTGTGATTTCAGGTATTTTCTGAGGGAATTCTACGTCGATCGTAACAATGAATCTATGTAATGTGCTGAATCTTCCGTCTCTAAAAATTTTGGGCATTAACATATCATAAATCTATTTTTCTTTAGATCATTCTAAACTTCTTAGTGTAATTTCACTTTCCAAAATTATAGATTATGTTTACTAATAACGAAGGGTTGCTATGGGATTAGCTGTTTAAAGGTCGGTTTCTTACTTCTGTCTCATGGCAAACTTATTTGGTGGCCCTAATTGCTTCAGGAGACTGCCGGTGATGAATGGTATGTTAGAGTGTCCTAATGACCAAGGTGGCTCGCTTATGATGCTGGGATAGGTATATTTATTGTTCTGTTTCTTCTAGTAAGATGACTTCTTGTACAATTTTTTTACCTTCTCTATCTCTTTTTTCTTTTGCTCTGCTTGTTGGTGGAATGACAGTGCTCATGCATGTGGCCTTCAACTTCTTAAACGAGTTCCAATGTACACGTGAAGATGGAACCGGAATTCAGTACGGAGGTACAGAATCTGCAAGAGCCCCTCTTCTGTTGTACAACGATGATGATCTCTGAAGTTGGGGTTCATCTTATAAATCCATCTCAAATGATGAGGATCGCCTTGAAAAATTTTGGCAGCAACTTCCTTGAAGGGAAGTCATTACGAGATGGTGAAGCCGGTAATAATACCCAGCATCTTTGAGCAATTTGCTTTGATGCTCCAAGAGACTGCTTCTCCCTTCCATGTGGCCACTGTGTGGCTTGTTTTGAATGCGGAACAAGGTAACTGCTCTCAGTCCGCTTAATTATTTTTTCCTAAATTGGTCCATTCTCGGACATGCATCGACTTTTTGATTGCACGGGGGAGAATTAAATCACTTTTCAGTTCTTCGTATCTCACAAAGATAATCACTGACCCTGACCCATATTTCCCAATTTTACTTAATTAGTTGGCAGGAGCCATTCATTGCATATGAGTGAAGAATTCAGTGAATATACATAGCACAACGTTATGACTGCTATGAAATATGCGTGTTGCTAAAACAGACTGGAATTCTTTTATTATGAGCTCTACTAATAGCTCTGATGTTGACATTTCCAACTGCGAAGATTCTAGGGATAATCTTTTCGATTTTTGTTGATTAACGTACTTAAACTGTAACATATCCACAATTTAAGACCATGAAACTTCTAATTTCTTTACATTTCTCTGATTGTAGTCCAGACATTTTTGAATTTTAAGAAATTAAGGAGGTAGAGAGGATAAATTGTAGGCTGTTAGATTGTTACATGGTATAATAAACAACTTTCATTTTTCCCTTCTCTGAATAATCTCCTGTAAATTCAGTTTGCCATAAAGTGGATAGTATTTGTAATTGTTCGCTTATGGTACCCGTCTTAACCTATTAAGAAACCAATACAATTTCATATTCATACGTTACCCATTTATTCTCTAAAAGATAGCAGAAGCTGCTGGTACTTTGCCTGTTTGTCGGAGGAATATGAAGAAGGTTAGGAAGATTTTTACAGTGCAAGCAGAGAATACATCTCATCTATTTGTCAAAGAACTTGCATCAGATTTCTATCTATGTACACCCTTGCTTTGTGTGGACGTATAAAATATCTCGATCAAAGTCCATTCTAAGCATAGTCTTCATAATCAACTGGAATGAGCATGCTGTTTACTTTTCCAGTTGCCCTTCCACTTTGTGATACCCTTGGTTAACGTATGCGCATTTTTGGGTCCGTATTTTGATGCGTTTAGTGTTATCTTCTCTTTTCCCCCCTTTAACTGTTCTATTTTGGTATTACTTTTCGCAGCATGTCGACGTTGCAGCTGTCTTGTTTTACCTCAAGTTTGTAGTGAACTGATAATGTTAAATATTGACACCCACTGCGCACGCTCAGGCAGAGAAATTAATGTTAATCAATGAACTGAAATTCAATTTGCTTCGAATTAAGTGAGGCTTATTTATATCCATTAGCATGAGTATTGATACATTAAATTATTTAGAAGAAAACAATTGTATGGCAGTGTATTAATATATGTCATCGAACTTTCTTTAACTTTTAATAATATATGTTATTTATTATAATTTTAATTATATAAAAATCCAATATTAATTAAAAAACTATTTTTTTATTTTATTTCACATATTTTATCCTTAAACTATACTATGCACACACACTTCTCTGAGTTTAAATACAAGCAAATGTCAAAATAAATAATACACTAAATAAAGAAAACTATTCTCAAATTTGTTATTAGTCAATTAGAAGTCCAGAGATAATCATGACTATAAATAAATAAATAAATACTTTCAGTTATAACAATTAAGGGGAACAAAGATTCGATTTGTGTTAGACGATGAAAGAGAGAGTCAAATACAGGAACACCTATTAATTAATAGAATACCAATGAAAGAGCTCTTATTGTTTCATATTTTTACAGATAATTATATAATTTATTCATTTAAATTAAACAAATCCCTAATCCACAACAAAAATACGATATACCCTCTATAATTAGGTTCATATAAAATCTATAAATTTATTCATTAATAAAAAAATTAATAATTTTTAAAATTATAAAATATATTTATAATTTAATAAGTAAATATTTTATCAACTAAAATTTATTGTATTTTATCAATCTAATTAATTGAATGTATATTGAATTTTGTTAAGGAGTGTTTTTAGGCACTTGTTGAGTTTTTTATATTTAATAAATTTATTTTTCAATGAATAAAATTTATTATTAACTATTATATTAAATATTAAATATTATCATAAATAATAAATATAAAAATTTTAACAAGTGCTTGAGGGCACCCATTAACAAAATTCATGCTTTTAAAAAAAAGTTTTGTTAACGAATATTCTTATATATTAAAATTTATAATTAACTACCACATTAAATATCAAAAATTACTATAAATAATAAATGTAAAAATCTTAGCAAGTGTCGTGAGGGACACTTATTAGCAAAATCCTTTAAAGAATATCATAGTCAATTTTATTTATATTTTTAATAATTTATTATTTTTTGATACGAGTAAAATCACAAATATAAGTTTTAAAAAAGTATTATCTTATTAACTTAACTTATTATCTCAATTTAAGACTACAAAAAACTATTATATAATATAATATATTAATTTATCAAAATTATATTATAACACAAATTAATCTTCCCAAATCTTTGATTGACTTCAAAATGCCAAGAAGGGTATTTTAGTAATTTTATAAGATTAGGGTATCTGTTTATTGTATTTTCATTTGTGAAATATGAAAAATAAATAAATAAAAAATAAAAGAATTAGGGACTCCGAATTTATGATAACATTGATTAATAATAATAAAAAAAATAAATAAATGGGAAAAGTGCAGTAGACCAGTTGAAAACGCCACCATGCGTGCGTAGGGCAATCGAGATTGGAAACGAGCGGCACACCTCACTTAGTTCTTGGCAGCCTCTAACTCTTACATCATCACATCGAGCGCTTTTTACATTATTTTATGATTATTTGGATTTAGCAATTTAATGGAGGCTCTCAATGTGTCAATAAAAATGTTCATATCAAAAATAAATTAAATAAAAATGTGGGGTAAAAATTATTTATTAACAAAATATTGTGGTAATTTTATTATATTTTAAAAACAAAATTAAAAATATTTTATAATACTAATTTTTAGTCATAATTATATATTTTTACATTAATATTTAGTATTTAAAATTTGTATTTTATATTAACTGTTGATTAAAAATCATTATATCAAAAAGTTAAATAAATTCTTAGTATGATAAAAAATTAAATAAATTATTTTTATTTTTATTTTTATTAACAAAATTAATTTTTCAAATTTTATAGGTATAATTTTTTAATAAATCTTTCTATATAAATTAATGTGATAGTATTACATGATTGACATATATAATATATTTATTAAAATAAATAAAATTTATAAATATAAAAGTATTATATAAAATATATGATATTTATATAACAATATCACATTAATTAGCACAAAAAATTTATGTAAAAATTTATATATTTGATATTATTTTTATAATAATATTATTATATTAAACATATTATTTATTATTGAGATAAAAAATATGTATATTTATTTTTATATTAATGAAGTATGATAATTATGAATAGAATAATATAAACTTTGAATTTTCTAACAATTCTCTAGTCAATCTACCACTGCTTAGAATAGAGGTGATAAAAATATTCAAATTCAAACCACACCAAAAAAATTTAGACAATTTAGGTTTGAAAATATTCATACCATATTTTTAAAAAAATGCAAATCTGGTAATACTTAAGAAGATTCATATGTATTGTAGAACGAATATGTTTTAGCGATGATTTATAAAAAATTTAAACTGAATTCGTATTATTAAAATATTAATAAAATATTTTTACTTAGAGTATAAATTAGAATAATTATTTATAATTCTTAATAATATTTATAAATAATTAAATTAATCCTATTTGATATTGTAAAATTTTATAAAAAATACTAAAATTTAATCCTAAATATTGAAAGTAATCTTTTTCTTGTCTCATGATACTTAATAATTTGTAATATACTTATAAGTATATAAATTTATTATAAATATTATTAAATAATTATTATTTTGGTTATTTTTTTTTATAATTTTTATTTTTATTTATAAAAAATATCTATTTATATTTAAACAAAATTTGATAATGGTGTTGTATGAAAGCTTATATTTTTTATTATCTGTTCATAATATATAGTATTTAATTTTAATATACTACTTAAAATATTTAATTAAAATTATTTTCATATATTTTTTTATTTATCTTTATTAAAATAATATATTTGTATATTTGTTGTTATTTTATCTTTATTTTGAATTAATACATTTTTTTGAAATATAAATATATTTATAAATTTGAATCTTTTGTAAATATCCGAAAAACAAAAATTTCAGATTTTTGGATTAAAAATATTCGTATTACATCTGCATTGTTCAAAAATTTCAGATTTATATAATTACTTTTTTATTCCAACATGCTTACGGGTTTAACAATATACTTAATAAATACAGATTTTTGCGCTCTAGCCTGGAGCATCAGACATTTCTTCCCACAACATATTTAATATTCCAAATTCCGCCTTCGAGATTCCTCGCAACGAAACTGTGTGGCGTCCTACAAACCAAATACCTCGAAACAACGTTCTGATCAACAGATTGTACTCTGATCAAAGCGGACCCCACCATGGAATCGTACCTCCTCACTGGGTCCGCAATCTTTTACATATATATATGTTTATTAAATTAATGATTATTACAATAATATTAATTTATGTAATTTGAATCATAATGTATGCGAAGATTTCTAACATAAGCTTATTATATAAGATATACATGAAACACATTATAAAATAAGAAACGATGACGTTTCATGTACTGTTTTAAAGGACTAAAGTGGACTTTTGTTAAAAAAAATGGAAAAAAGAAGAAGAAAGGACTAGAGTGAAATTCTACCACGTCACTAACGAGTTTTAACCATACATTTCATTCCAGCCTATTTAACCTCCTCACCATCCTGTCTTCCTCACTGCCTTTTTCCTTCGATCTCTTACGATATTTTCAGTTCTGTTTCCTCACTGAAATGGCAGGGACCGGAGTGGTAGCTGTTTACGGTAACGGCGCGATAGCAGAGACCAAAAAATCTCCCTTCTCCGTTAAAGTCGGCCTAGCCCAGATGCTCCGTGGCGGCGTCATAATGGACGTCGTAACCCCAGAACAAGCACGTATAGCTGAAGAAGCTGGTGCGTGTGCCGTCATGGCTCTTGAACGCGTCCCAGCTGATATCCGCGCTCAAGGCGGAGTGGCTCGTATGTCTGACCCACAACTCATCAAAGAAATCAAACAGTCCGTCACCATACCCGTCATGGCCAAAGCTCGTATTGGACACTTCGTCGAAGCTCAAATTCTGGAAGCTATAGGAATTGATTACGTCGACGAAAGCGAAGTCTTGACGCCGGCCGACGAGGAGAATCACATCAACAAGCACAACTTCCGGATCCCTTTTGTTTGCGGTTGCCGCAATTTGGGCGAAGCCCTGCGGAGGATTCGCGAAGGTGCGGCGATGATAAGAACCAAAGGCGAGGCAGGTACTGGGAATATTATCGAGGCGGTGAGGCACGTGCGGTCCGTGATGGGTGATGTAAGAGCGTTGAGGAACATGGACGACGATGAGGTATTCACTTTCGCGAAGAAAATTGCTGCACCGTACGATTTAGTTATGCAGACGAAGCAGCTAGGGAGGTTACCGGTGGTGCAATTCGCCGCCGGAGGTGTGGCGACGCCGGCAGACGCGGCGATGATGATGCAGCTTGGGTGTGACGGTGTCTTCGTGGGTTCCGGAGTGTTCAAGAGTGGGAACCCAGTGAAGCGGGCCCAGGCTATTGTCCGGGCCGTGACGCATTATGGTGACCCGGAGGTGCTGGCGGAGGTGAGTTGCGGTTTGGGCGAGGCCATGGTGGGTCTGAATTTGAGTGATAAGAAGGTTGAGAGGTTTGCCGGTCGCTCGGAATAAAGGAGGAGGTGAGATTTACTGCTTCCCATGGTTGAAGTATGTGTTGAAGGTTTTGCCATTGAAATTATGTTTTTTTGAGTAAGAGTTATTGCTCAGTAGTAATGAATTTTATTGTCTAGGTTCTTGTTTGGTTATATGTTGTGGCGTTTTCATTGCGTAATATTGTAATCCAATTTGCAACTGTTGAATTTTTTGATTAGTGCTTTCGGAAACAAGCATAACTTTGTCGTTAGCGTTAGAATTTGAACCAATGATTCATTCAGTACTCTTTTGAATGTATATACGTTAAAAACGTTTCAGTAAACGCCAAAATGATTTCATCATTGGCTGCTGTAGCTCCGATATGGAGGTGGCGTGGCTGGCTTTTCTGTAATACTGACAATTAACAGAGTCAAGTTCGGCGGGTTTGAAAACTTTTTATCGGTTATTCAGGTGTATATTGATAATTGGTATCACCTGGAATCTACAGCATCAGTCAAGATCGGAGTATCTTGTCAAATGTGTTGCTTGTTTCAACATTGACTTTCCCAAACTTTGATACCGTTTGGTGACTATTGCAGCTGCAATCTTGGCAACGGTAATAAAAATGCATGCTCAGCATCTGTTAGTTGTTGAATCTATAACTATATGAGTTTAAGTTTGTCATGATATAATGAATAACAGAAACAGAGTAGTCTAGATCAATGTGGATAATGCACTTAAAGAGATGCAGTGGCATTGAGTTAAGTTGGTCGACTGCATCTTGTACTTTTGATGTTCATTCCTCCATTTGTTTTCCTAACTTCCTTTTTTTGCAATGGTTGTTGGATATGTTATGTTGCCAAAATTAGAGACTGATAATCTTCTGATCAGATGTTTCAGCATCCAATTCACGGTGGGGAATTCATCTGAAGTTTGAAGAATCCTAGTTGCATTGCTGCAGGAACTTTTGAGCTTCAGCCCGCTTAACTGCTTAGATAGTAATGCTGGTATTTGAAACATTTAAAGTGTACATCCAATATGATGTACTTTGTGTATAATATTTGGTTGATTAGCTGCTCTTTTTGTAGTTGTGAACCCTTCTGTGAACTTCAAGGGATGAAGAATTTTACTGGTTATGGGTGTAAATGGTCATGCTGGTTTGCTGGCTTTTATCTCTTTTTAGCCGGTTGTACTTCATATCTAGAATGGATATGATGAACATTGTTTCAATGTTTCGTTGGTTTGAAAATTTTCTGCTTGTTTTACAATGTTTTTGATATTGAGTTGTGGTTACAGGTACAATGAAATTGTCACCAGCCATGAAATTTACATCAGTAGATGGAGATAGTTGTTAAATACCAATGCCAAGTGTATATGTATATTTTTTAAATAATATTGCTGGTATATTTCAAAATTAAGTAGAAGAACGTAAGTTAGTTCAGAGTACAATCAGATTTGTAAGCATCTAACAGATGTTAACACCTTATGGTAGTTTGGGACTGAATCGCTGTTTCTATGACTAAGCAACTGCAAACAAACTCAAACCCGGGATTGAAGTATCCTGTATCGCCCTAGTTAATTTGTCTTGCTTACAGCTAGTAGTAGCAGTGGCGATTGGAGAAAGTAATACGATACACTACCAATTGTAGCAAACTGCAACTTTTCCTTCCCTTCAATTTCTGGGAAATCACCATCGACAGCTCGATTGAATCCTCCGGCATACCAACCCTAGTTTTTGTATCCTCTTTCATACAACATGAAAGCTACCGTCACCGACCTAAACATAACAACACAAAATACAATTATATTGCTGTTGATTTCTTCTCGAGCTCGCCAAAGTTAGTTTCGCATTAAGATGTCATGGATTTGTAGTTTAGTCAATGTAAAACAAAATCCTTGCACCGTAAATAAAACTCAAAACACTAAATGATTTTCATTAAAAATGATTGTTTACTAAAAATATTTCTAAATATTAAGTATTAAAAAATAATATATCGAACGACTTGACTTGTATATTTTAATTTTTTGCATTTTCTGATCACAAGGACAATAGTTCCAACCGAAGCCTAAAAGACTTTAGAATGTACAAAATTTTCTCACCTTAGCCCCTCACCACAAGCTACAAGTATCTTAGCATTCTTATCAGCAACTGTAGACTCCACTTCCTGAAGAAATGGATTAAAACATTGTGAACTTTTGTCCAGTGCACCACACAATGTCCAAATGAACCCATTTCTTCAAAAGAGTTATAGTGCCGTAGTCCATGTCCTCCACGAACAGAGGCACACGATCCTGCAACTCGTGCTGTTTCTCTTTCCCACATCGGCCTGTACAAAAGTCAGTCGGAATTAATAGCCGCAGCGGCGTCCTTTGGTGTAATGGGACGGATAGCGCCGGACTGTATTAGTTGCCGCCCATTACTAGAAATTGCACTGATTTTGAGTTTTTTTTTTTCCTTGCAGCGGTGAATAGGAGTTGTTTTTCATTTTGGTTTCCATGCTTCAAGGCTAATCTGCAGAAGTGGTTCCAGTTGAATTGACATGAAGAATGATCTCCCTTTTTCTTCCAAGTTGAACGAAACGAAACGAGCTTATTTTTGAGTTGTTCCTCCAGAACCCCTTTGAATTTTTACTATTGTAATTTTCATCCCCTGTTTTCACAGTTAAATTTCAATAAATTCGAATCATCAACGACATTGATAATTTAAACTATTATTCAAAGTCCACGTAACATTTGAAAAAACTCTTTTATGGTTTATAAAATTCTTTTTACCGATTTTAGAAAATTACGAAATTTTTAATTCTTTGAAAAATATAATAATTTTTTCTTGATTCACTGTTCTTCAATTGACATTCATTATATAAATAAAAAGACATGTAAATCACTAATATTTTGTTTATTAACTTGATTAGTCCTAGTAGTTTTAATAATATTTATTAAAATTTCAATTTATAAATGGAATGACCTTTTGGATCCTATATAGTTATAATCAATTAGAGAAAATAGTATTAGACTCTTAAAATTTTATAAAAATATATTTATTATTATTGATGGTATAACAAAAAATAACAAAAATTTTAATTTTTAATCATTGAATTATATGAAACTAATGTAACCATATTTATTCTATAATTTAAATTAAAAATTAATATTTTCATCCTTGAAGATATATCATTATTCTAAATAAAAATCTGTATGAAAATATATTATCAAAATAGCAATTAGAAATTAGTTATTGTCTTTTATTTTAGCAATTGAAAATTAATTATTTAAAGGGTTATTTATTTATTTATTTTTATAATAAATAAATTTATAGTTTGATTGTAATATATTTTTAAATTTTATTTTATAAATAAATAATTAAAATATATTTTGTTTATTTTTATTATATTTTAGAGTTTAATAATTATTTTATGGTATAGGATGATCGGAGATTAAATTAGTCAATTAGGACTTGAATGAATATTTTTAAAATAATTAAATTAATCAAACTATTAAATCAAACGTTCGAACTTGTATATCCGAAGAACAAACAAATTAAAAATCCCCAATTCAGTGAAGCAATCAAGCATTAATTCATCTAAGCTATAAATATTTTTTCGTATTGATTTTTATCATATTTCTTATGTGACATTATCCAAATTAATCTAGTTAGTATGTCTATGTTTAATTTTGAGAACTCAGTAATTAAAATATTTGATATTTTATTATACTAAATGGTTTGTTCGCTTTATTTCGGTAGTAATTTATGAATTAAAATTACAACACTTCTAAAAAAATAATATCAATTGAATTGGTAATTGAAATTAAAAATTTACATTATTTTGAAAAATGTTAAATATTTTAAATCCTTTTGAACGTGGAATGACTGCGAAGATTCATGAAGAAATTATTGATTTTTTTATACATAGATTGAGAAAAGAATGATGTGATTTATTGGATAGAATTTTACATTTTCTACATACATGCAACGGATACAACATTGTTTGTTTATTTATTTAATTACTTTTGGTAAGCTTAAGAAAACGAAAAATAAATAAATCGGTAAGGGTACCTATGCTCAAGGAAATTGAAACCTAACAAAAGCTCCGACGATCCAAGCTGAACCCTGAAACGAGGGTTTTTTCATCTATGATAAAAATGGTGGGAATGACGAATTCAAAATCCAGGGAAAAATACGCGAGTCTAGTGTATTCGGTAAAAGCCGCATTGAACTTGCCTTCGAAGCTCGAATACTTGTGTCGCTTCAAACAAAGTTTGGTCGAAGAAGAAGACTCTGTTTTAGTCTCCGAGATTCTCCCTCGCATCTTCGACTTCCAGTTCGATTCACTCGCTCCGGTTCGCAAATTTGCCACTGAGTACGTTTCACCCGAACTCTTTCTCAACTTTCTTTCTCTAAATCGAAAACATTTAAATGAATCCGTATTTCGTTTTTCTGTAGGGTTATTGGTGAAGTCGGCTTGAAGCACATGCAAAATTTACCCGTAATTGTGCCTGCTCTATTTAATGTTTTGAACGATCCTACACCAGCGGTTGCTCGACAAGCTATTAGTTGTGGACTTAATTTATTTAGTTCTACTCTTGTAAAAATTGCTATTCAGGTACATTAGATTTTGAGTTCATAATTTGAGACCTCATTTATACCTGGAAAAATTATACGTTCTTCACGCCACGCACATTTGTATATAACAACTGAGGATGGACCTAATGATAAGAAAGTCAGCTAGAAGCCTAGAACTGCTGTTGTCACCTTATACATGAAGTTACACTATTGCCATCTAAATAACATATAATGATTTGCATATTTGCTTTTGTAATTTCTTAGGGTTTACACTCAAGTGAATTGGACAGTTCACTTGAATCATCATGGGCATGCATGTTAAAGTTCAAGGATAAAATATGCTCAATAGCATTTCAGGTAAACATTGATTCTTTATTTAAACCTACAGTCTGCTTTTGTTTGTGCTCTGATTCACTGCAATTTCATGTGAACAAGCCGGGAGGTGGTGGGGTAAGATTGCTAGCATTGAAGTTTGTTGAAGCAGTTATTCTTCTTTACACACCTGATCCTAATGGCTCACTAAAGCCCCTTCCTCACGATGGTAATGCAATATCATCTATTATTTTTAGACTTTGCTGACCTGAAAGACAAGTGTGCCATTTTGGTATATTCCATTGTGCTTATTTTTTTGGGCATTGTGTTGTAGAAAATCTTGTTGAATTTAATATATCTTGGCTTCGTGGGGGCCATCCTGCACTTAATGTTGGAGAGTTGTCAATAGAGGCCAGCGAAAAGTTGGGAGCATTGCTTGATCAGCTCAGGCTTCCAACAGTGAAATCTCTCAGTAGCTTAGTTATTGTTGTGCTTATTAATAGGTATGCAACCTATCCTAGTCTTATTCTTAAGTATCTGCAATTCTTTCTTACAGTTGGACAGACACAATATCTTTTAACGGGAATCAAATTTCTTTTTATTTTATTTTAATTTTCTTTCAGTCTTTCAGCAATTGCAAGGAAAAGGCCCGCATATTATGGACGCATTTTGCCAGTTTTACTTGGTCTGGATCCTCCAACCTCTGTCATCCAAGGGTTTCATGTCTCTGGCCCTCGTCATGCTCTGAAAAATGCCCTCCTCGCCTCCCTGAAATGTACACACCTGGGTGCTTCACCGGTATTTCTCTACGCTAAATATATCAATTCTTTTATGTGACTGGGCTGGATATTATTTTAACTGGTTGTCCTTCATTACCAAGTTTGGGTTTCTTCTTCATGAATGAATCTTCTTCTCAAGTTAATATCCTCACTGTTTTATGTACATGATTATAATTTACATGCAGGATGCAGATTGAAAGAACGGTCCTTTAGATCTGTTCTGGATATCAGTAGATTATTTTATTACTTTTCCGTATTTATGCTGACAATTGTTGTGGTACAATATTACCATAATTTTGTTTTGTAATGATGGATTTATTCATTCAGATGTGTTGAACACTGCAACTGCTCTTTTACGTAATTTTATCTTTGCTCATTCACTTTAATACAACTAATTAGATATTTATGGATAACATGAACTTGATGGTCGTTGGTTGTCTTCAGGGATTTTTAATGCATTTGCAATTGTGAAATTAAAATTCCTTGAGATTTTTATTCGACTTTGGATATTATTGATTCGGGAGATCTTCCATGGGTTTAAAGTCCTTGCCCGAAAAGAGCTCTTAATTAATCATTATGATTGCACTTACTACTTTTTATGTGTTTCATGAATGGTGATGCAATTTCTGGTTTCTGTAGTGGCGTGATCGTTTAGTTGCTGCCTTAAAAGAGATGGAAGCTGGAGATTTGGCAGAGATTGTCGTAAGTCAAGTTTGCAAAACTAATGGTGTAAGAGAGGAGAAAGATGATTTGCCAGTTAAGGTACCTTTGTCCTTGTAATTTTAGATTCATGTGTATTAACAAGTAAATTGATGCATACATTTGAATGTGCATAGAGATTTGTGAATATCCTGGCGCTTCTTGTAATGGTGTTAGTATTTTACAGGAAGAGAAACCCTGTGTCAGAACATGTGATGCTAAGGAAAGTACCTTGGGAAAGAAAAGATCTGGAGCTGAGGATAATAATTATCTGGATGGAGAAGATGATGCGTTTGGAAAACGTATTAGATCAACATCTAGGGTATCAGAAGAGTTATCTCACGATCACATTCCTTCAACTGCATCAACCTCTAAAGGAAATGGTGATACTGGCCCTGTCCAGCAGCTTGTTGCCATGTTTGGTGCCTTGGTTGCTCAGGGTGAAAAAGCTATTTCATCTTTGGAGATTCTTATTTCAAGTATCTCAGCTGACTTGCTAGCTGATGTAGTGATGACTAATATGTGTAACCTTCCTCTGTACCCCCCTCGAGCTGAAGGAGATGAAGAATCAGTGCTGAACATGAGTATAGCTGGCGGTGACAATGGATCCAAGTATCCAGCATCGTTTTTGGCTAATGTTCTTTCACTGTCAAGTAGTTTCCCTCCAATAGCATCACTGCTAGATGGTCATCAGTCAATGGCCAATGATATAGCGGTACATGAACTTTGATGTTTCCACTTGTTTACATAAATACTCCTGTCTGATCTTTCTGAATTTATTTCTGTTTTTCTTTTTCAACTTTTCTTCTGAAATTCGTACATTTACTGAGATTTGCAGAACTTGCAAAGGGAGGAAGAACTTCATGAAGCAGATGTGGCTGATGGTACTGATGTACATGATGGTATAACTAATGAAGCTGAAAATGCAATGTTGCCTCCTGGTTTACTGGCATCTTCTGATGTATTGCTTGGAATGGAGAATGCTGATTTAGCTATTTTGTCTGATATCCCGGATGTAGAAAATCTGGAGGGTGATATACCCGGTTTGAATGCTTCTGCACGTAATGACGGGATTTCGGAGACCTGGGTTGCTTCCTCATCAGCCACTACTGATTTAGAAGATGCCAGTCAAGAGCAAGTTACGAGTGGAAGATCACCACTGGATCTTCCAACAGTATCGACTGATAGGTCAGATGAGCATAGTCCAAAGCTGGCTACTACAGATCCACACAATCTGATTTCATCAACAGCAACTTCTGTCACTTTGTCTTCTTCTTTTGTTCTGCCAAAAATGTCAGCACCTGTTGTTAACCTTTCTGATGAGCAGAAGGAACAATTGCAAAAATTGGCTTACATGCGCATCATTGAGTCATACAAGCAAATAGCAGTGGCTGGAGGTTTGCAAATCCGGTTTTCTTTACTTGCATTTTTAGGAGTTGAGGTAATAATTCTGGCGTATTAAGCTTTATTATTTTCCATTTGATAGCTACTTGTACCAGGCTTGTTAATGCAATTTCCTTTTTGAGTTGGGTAGTTGATTTGTCTATGATATTGGTTTTTGATTCTTTCTTCATGCAGTATTTTTTTCACACTTCTCTGTGTTTATCAATAAGGATGATACTTCTACAGTTTTTCAATTTTTTGCATTCTTAAACTTGTAGTTCTCTGTAATTTTGTCTGTCTGTTTGCGTATTAGAGTTTAGAAATAATTGATTTTTAATCATGTTTTCTTTAGAATCTTCTCCTTCCATGAGTCCTAATGCTTTCA
>JAWDEX010175897.1:0-14986 GCA_035221805.1 Trichilia hirta | reverse complement strand
TGTTATTTAATTTATATTTAATTCTTTATTACATTCATGATATTTTATTGTTAACAAAGACTGAAAAAATTAATCAAGATGGTGGAATATTTTTAATATTCTCACTTCTCTTAGTTAATCATTTTTTAGCCTGATAAAAAAGGCTAAGACAGCAGAATATTTTTAATATTCTCTCTTCTCTTAGTTTAAAATTTTTTAGACAAACTAAGACGACAGAATATTTATAATATTCTGCCTTCTCTTAGTACAAATTATAAATGAGGGTAAAAGTTAAAAAATTTAAAATTCGAGATCATTATATTTTTTTTATAATTATTTTTTTAACGAAAGTTATAGAGTGCCTAACACCTTTCCTACACTTAGTCAATCCTTTGAATTTAGAATTTAATTTTTAGGTGATCTATCCCTCTATTATTTAGGTAAATGAAAACTCTATTTTTTATTTTTCTATGTTCAAAATTTTGAACGATGTCAATACTCACCAATTATTTTTTTAATAAAATGTCTTGTAATTAAAGGTGTAAGGATAATTCCTAATACTTGACTACCTCTTAAATGTATTATTGTTGACACACATCTTATTAACCTAAAACTACCTCCCCTATAGAGCAAATAGATCTTTCTCTCAGTTAAAACTTGATCCAAATTACTAGTATTATTTATAAACTTTTTTTGTTTTTTTAGACTAATACTACAAAAGATGAAAATACTTCGAATTTGGTGAACTAAAATCTTTTTAATTTTTAGATAAATTTGACTTTGCAAATGAAAAAGAATGATACTATTTATAGAATAAAAATAGATAAAAAAATAGTCAATTATAAGTAAAAACATAATGACATATATTTATATAGTAAAAAATAAAGTAATAATAACACATATATAAGTGATTTCACTATTGACAAACGATTTAAACAAAGTAACTACAAAAAATAGCAACAATAAACATATATATATATATACAATAGCTGTAATATGGCTCACATTTTCCTCTAATTTTAAATTTAGAATTGAACTCCTTTTATGGGTTAGAGATAGGTCTTCTCTCTAATTTTTATAAAATTGGCAAGTAGGGTTATTCATAATGAGATTTCTAATACTATAGAGGGTTATTTATAATGAGATTTCTAATACTATAGCATTTATACTTATTTTAAAATAGTTCTATAATTTTATAAGTTTATATTACACTAATGCACAAGAATGAGTCTCAAGAGTCAACAAAATATTATCCAAAAATTCCTTACTCAGTCCATTCTTAATAAATTAAAATTTATCTCTCAATTATTAAAAACTATTTTCAAAGAGCAACCTTACTTATTATAATTCTATTTCACATATATATCATAAACTTGTAATCTTTTTGCCTGTTGTTTTTTAAAGTAATAACTCTTACCTAAACTAGATGTATAGGAAACAAAAGTCTTAGGTAATTGTCCACCTAATCAAATTTTTATTTCGATTAACCATCTTGTATTTTACGAAATACTATTGTCTATGAGTATCTTTAATATTACCATTATAGTCTTATAAATTTGACGAAACTACTTACAGGAAGAGCAAGAAACTATTTATACAATTTTGAAAGAATTTCATCTATTTTTAAAAATGCAAAAAAATAAAAAAATAAAAATAAAAACTTAACTATTTTGAGAAAATTAAAAATTGAATTAAAATTTCATAGATTATTATTACCTTTCACTTAACGAGGAGCAATAACAATATTCTACAAAAAACAAACAATTGTTAATATAATTTTTTTTATCGACGATTTAAGATTTTTTTGTTTCATCTTAACACTATAAATAATAATATACTTTTATAACACAGAAAAAAATAAAATAATAATAATAGCTATGTAAGTAACTTGGCTGTTAAATATAAAAGTCAAAAGAAAAATAATAAATATCCACATTATTATCAAATTTAGCAGAACTAGCCTAATAGTTTATCAAATTAATTTGAATTTAAATAACAGTAAATGGACATATCATTATCAAAATTTTACACCTCAAATTAGGATATAAATTTTTTGAACAAATTGTTAAATAGTTTGAAATTTAAACCATATATCATTGTCACTAATTTGACACCTCAAGTTTTGTCCATAAAACATAGATAAAATTTGTAATTTATTAGCAAAATAAAATCAAGTTATGACAATAAATAATAGGTCTAAGTTGAATTAATGATACAGTATATAAAATAGCATATTCCCATATAAAAATTAATAATTAAATTCGTAATAAAAGAGTTTAAGCAATTACTTAAATTCACTTAATAAGAGATTTGGTTAATCTATTTAGTGCATGAATATGTGAGATAGAATGTTTTACATCAGTACCTACTAATGTGCAATAGTCATCAAATATCTTAGAGGTAAACTTACTAGCTTTATCCAAATGTATAGTCTTGATTGGATGATTAAAAAATTATAATTTTAACTTAATAATATATGTAAAGTAATCTAGCAAATATAACATTACGTGTAGATAATAAATAAACATATAACTATTGATCAAATGCATCAATTAAGACTATAAAATACCAAAAAGATCCACTAGATGGGTGTATTAGACCACAGTGTCTCTTTAAATTTTTTGTAAAAAGGATAGAGACTTAAAACTAATTTTAGAGCAAGATGATTTGATCACTAAGTTTCCTTATAAGCAAGTATTACAAATATTCTCGTTAGATGAAAGAATCTTTTGGTTCTTTAATAGGTATTCATGAGAATTTTCAATAATCGTACGTATTATCGTTGATTCTAGATAACCTAACTAGTCATATCATAAAATAAATAATTTTGAATCACTGAACTTTTGATTCATTATTAATAGTTTTTAATTAAAATTATTGTTGCATAATATAACTTAAATGCAAAAGCCATAAGCTTTTCTAATATGCATTTCTTGCCTGAAATATTAAAAGTAATGTAAAGATATTTTATATTATTCTTATTTAAAGTCTCAAGATGATATTTATTTTGCAGATATCTTTAAAATTAAGCAAATTTCTTCTAAATTTGCGTAAATATAAGACATTTTGAATGTTTAATATGGCTCTATTTGCTAACAAAATTACAGCTCTTCTAAAGCCTTCAATTAGATCTACAGGATTTGATACAGTATTTACTTTCAATTTAACATTTATCAATTTCAAGAAATATTTTTTATCTCATAAGATAGTATGCGAGATGCATTGTCTGCTAGGTGTATGTCCCAATTTTCTTTTTCAACAGAGATAATATATTAAGACTTATTTTCTTTTATTAAACATAAAAGATTTATATTAGACAAAAAGACACATATCATATGATTACAAAGTGCCAAAATAGAAGAAGAAATACGGTAATAGTAACAAAAAGAAACATAAGAACAATAAATTTAACTAACTTTAATTGATGTGAACATTTCTATTACTAATTAAATATTTAATATTCCCATCTTTATCTACAAAGAAGTAGGAGACATTAAGATGAGTAAGATATATAGGATTTGAATTATCAATAAAATTAGTCTCCACTTTCTTTTCTTTATCATTTTTGGATGCTTTGTATATTTGTGACCAATGCTCTTTTTTCTACATCTTTTATATGGATCATCAAAAAAATTTTGAAATTATCATTAGAATCTAACCTTTTATAAATATTTCACATCCTAAGAATTTATGACTATTGCAAAGTCGATAACCATACTTTTTCTTAAAATTTTTATCACATCTATAATTATTAGTAGTATTCACATTCACTTCAAAGAATAGCATGAATTTGGTTAGATGACTTTTATGATTTTTTAACAGAATTTCATTATTTCGTTTAGTCAACAAAAGACAAGAGATGAATTGAGAGTACTTTTAAAACTTATATTCTCGATATTATTACTACAAAACTACATTACTTGTATGAAATGTAAAGAATGTCTTCTCTAATATGCTTTATTCAAATACTTCCTTGTCATACAATTTCAGCTATAAAATGATACAAAATAGGGCAAAGTTATACTTAGCAACAGTTTTAAAGTCTTGCAATCTCAATTTCATCTATTCATCCTTAGCCTTAGGAAGGAAAATATTTTTCTAATGATCAAATCTCTCTTTTAAATTTTTTCACAAATTTAGTGAATTTTCAATAATAAGATATTAAGCCTTCAAGCTCTCATATAAATAATGGCATAGAAAAATCATAGTTTTTGATTAATCCTACATAGATGATTGATTTTTCTTCTTGATAGTATCTACTAGTGCAAGGGTTTATAAATATATTTTTGTAGCTAGAATTTAAGAAAGATAGTTACATCTAATAATATCAAGAGTGGAAATTTTTAGATTTTTAAGACTTACATTTCAATTTATCTATTTAGAAATAAAAGACAATTAGTGACCTGCGTATAGTTAGAACTTTAGATTCATATATATAATTTTTCATAGATCTAAAACTTCAATTTTTAGTCTAATGATTATACAAAACTTCGAGTTCTGATTATATCAAAACTTCATAATTTGATGTATTTGAAACTTCAAGTCTCAATTGTTTATTTTAATTTATTTTCAGAACTTTAAGTTCTAATTAACTATATTAAAGGTTCAAGTTTGATATATAATAGAAAAAAAATAAAAATAATAAAATAGCAAAAATAATAAAAGATAACAATAAGTATAAAACTGTCAACATTTAAATACATATATATTAGAAACTTTATGTCTATATAAAATTTGACTATTATTCAAAATTTCAAGTCTGATGAGGTTAATTTCAAAACTTCATATTTTAATTATCTTCTTCTCATTATCAAATAATTAACGCGTATTATTCTTATTTTTTGATGGGAAAGATTCCATTGGGTGACAACCACATAGCATTACTTATAAAATAGTTGCATAAAATAAGAGTAATATAATTATAAACTTAAGCATAATATAATATAAAAGTATTAAATTAAAAATATAAATAAAATACTTCACATATAAGAGTTATACTGATAACGTGTTGTAAATATTAATTTAGAATGTAATAAAAGTAAGATGAGGGACTTGATTGATATTAGATAAAAAAGATTTAATTAATATTTACCACTAAAAAAATTGAATTGATCATTTCTTATTACTTTTAATTCAATGCAAAGGGAATATATATAGTAGTTTGTACCACTCATATAATCAATTATATTTGTATTATTGTCAATATACAGTAATGAATGAACGACACATGGTGTATAGTTGTAAGCTGTATAAAAGGTTATAGTATGGACTAATAAAAAAATAATACATAGTAAAAATTTATAAGTCAATTACAAAAAATAGTGGAATCCTCCAATCACAAACAACGTACAATTACCTATTCTTTTCTTTATGTTTCCATTTTGCAACAAACCCACTAATAATTTACATGTTTGTCTTCAGCTGCCTATTAGCTTCAAAACCAACGAAAATTGACCAATTACTATTTATCTATCACAATGCCTAAAAGTATATTATACTAAATGTGAACTACTAATTACATCTTTTGTTAACAGGAAATGAAATAACAACTCTTATATAGAATTTTAATGAAGGATAAATATATTAATGCTGAAATAAAATTATTTTTTAAACAATAAAATATAATTAGGTTGGTGGATTTAATGAACATCAAAACAATTGATGTTAACGAGATCATTATGATAAAATGTTTTTCGGGTTTTTTAAGAACAAACCAAAACAAAATTAAATTTGTTTTATGGAAATTACAATTTGTTTTCAAGTGGAAGTGGACGGTCAAATCCAAAGACCAAAGGCCCGACCATCCAAAAGGCGACAGAAATGGGGACCGCACGTGGGGGCATGGATTTGATCACTCCAATTCTTTTTATTGTTGGAAATGGCCCCCTCCCTCACGTGTGTGTCCCATGACAATTAATTATTATTATAAATTAATTAATGACTGTTTAGACGACAACTCTCGTAAATTGTTGCTTTGAATTTGGATTTTTGTTTTAATGTTACTTTTTGTGTATTAAACTTTTGCATTTGGGATTGTAAACAGGGTCTTGTGTTTGTAAAATTCAAACTCTCAAATCTAAAACCATGATTCAGAACCGGCATTAAAACGAGACCAAACCTGGCTTGGCTTGAAACGTCATGATAACTCCATTGTTTTCCGGAGTTTCAAATGCCAATTGACACGATTTTTTTTTTTTTTTTTTTTTTTGAGATCCCAAGGCAATAATAATAATAATAATAATAATAAAGAAGATTAATGCTAATCCCGGGAAATTAGATACCACAAAAAATCCAAAAAGTAGTCGATTTATCGCATTTATGCATGGATAATTTTGCAATTTACAGTTTTGTAAAGTAAAATTTACATATTCATAATTCACACAATCACTACATATTTTACCTTTTAGATCTCAACTTTTCCTTCTGTAATTACAAAATCTCAGGCTAATAATAGTATCCACATGATATTTTTGTTAGAAGCCGGAAAGCTTGATCCTTCAAATGAACAAGACCCACCAAGAGGCAAACAGTGTAGTCATGACAACAACACTTCTATGTGACAACTATGAAATATCATGCATAGCTATTAACTATAAGTTACGAATTTATTATAAATAATAATTGAATAAATGAGTGGGTGGAAATATTTTTCCATAAGTTGCGCTGGAATACTCCTCGTGTGAAACTTTATCTTTGCTTCTTCAAGCCTCAAGCTCAAAAACATGAAGATGCTGGAATTTAACAATTATCAAACTAAAATCCATGAAAAGGTTGTACAACTTGGTAGATCCAATAGAAAAGTTTAAAATTGAAGCAATTGTAATTATAGATAATCCAATTATTGGGTGACAGAGAAACAAACAAGCATGAAAATGACCCTTCACCAACAATACATTATCCTTTCCAAAGCTTATGAATCAGAACTTCTGTCATATGTGCAACAGAGATTAGAAAACCTTAATCAAGGATTAACAAGCATAAGTAGAGTCCTAATCAAAATATGGAAACATAAAACGTTGCATATTAGCATAATGTGAAGCATCAATATCCAGTCGAACATGGAAAAGCATACTACAAGGAAGTATGTTCTGTAGTCATCATTAACAAAAGGGGTCGAAAATCCTGTTTCCACAAACTATAGTAAACGAACTAACAAATTCTTAACATCCATTCATGTTTTTACATCAACTGCTGAGAACTATGCGAATATGCTCAAGGGACCTGTCTTATTGGGAGCATCTAGTCCATTCTCAGGAGTCCCCATCCCTGTAATCCAGCTCCTGCAAATCAACATTATTTAACTTTAATCGGTCAACAAAATTCATTAAAGCCAGCATGTAATCTATCCCACATATTTCATATGAGAACTTCGAAGTATGCATAGCCTGGAAAGATTAATATAAAACATCCAAAATCATATTTTCCCCACTCAATAGTTTGTGGAATGGAGTTTATTTTTAGTAAGCAGATAAAATAACTATTAAAACCATAAGGCAACATCATTTTTCTCTAACCTTCCAACATGTTCACTGCCTGAACCCATCAGAATCATCAATCTTTTTGCTGTTTTCATAAAATCACTGCAATGCCAATAGGGAAAAAGAAATCAGAGATATATAACACCAAGGAAGTTTACTGCACCTATGCTTGCAAACTGAAATAGTGACAGATTTATGAAGCTGAACTGCAAAATGTGCAAGACCAAAAGATTGTAGGTGCTACAGCAACAGGTTTGGGCAAAAGATACCTAAATGGTTCATCTCCAATTTGTTTAATAGCACCAGATGCATCTTGATAGAGCACATGGCTTAACATCTCTGATCTTTCTATTCCAAACATGTTGGCCAGCCTTCGATACAACTCTTCGTAAGAAGCCAGAACTGAAAGGTCAAGTGTTCGTCCCACATCCTCTGACTCCATGAACACCTTGCAATGACCAGTATCAAGGCCAGGTTCAGGAGCACGTAATCCTTGGCTCCAGAAAAAATCAGAACTAGAAGACTTTTCTGGAGAAATTTTTTGCTCACGAGTGCATCCTGAACCATTTGAAGAAGTTTTCAATCTACTTGAACTACCATCTGATGAGCTTTTCCCAAAAACTTGTGAATCAACATCACTGGAAAAGCTATGAGAGATCTGCTGCTCAGTGAGTATTGGTTGACCAAAGAGTAAAAATTGGTGCTTTTTTACTCTATCAGATTTCTCCAGATTCTGACTAGGATTCCCCATTGTCAGCAAACAAGATAAATTCTTATTACTGCTTGTGTGGTGGCCTGTCAGGATGCCATCAGAAATTTTAGAAATTGGATGCAACCGCCGGAAACTGGACTGGAACAGCCCTGACTGCAGTTTGTTGTTAAGATGGAAATCTGATAAAGATATTCCAAATTGAGCATGCCTGGCTCCCTGTATGCCTGCAGGAGTGTTGTCAGATATACAGCACATAGGGCTGCTGGGCCCAAGGGGTTTGCCTGAAAATGACGACATTGGGAATTGGACATCGAGAGGAAAGTATAATTGTTGCGGGAGCCGCAACTTCTTTCTTGGTGGCGAGGAAGGTGAGAGGTGGATGACAGGCATGTTGGATACCAGTTCAACCAACCATGGGTTGACATGTTTTACATTTTGTAGCAAATCTGGCTCATCCCACGTCACCTGCAAAGATACTTGGAAAAGGATGTAAGCAGGGATGCATAAAGGACTGGATGAGCCTTGAGTTTATGATATCGTTTTATCACTGAAACAAAATTCTGATGGACAGGCGGACACATATTGCTTAACCTGACGAACAATTGCGTTTGGTTAAAGTTCTAAAACATAAGGAATGATGTATTCTACAATTACAAGGCAACCCTCTGAAAAATTAAATCCACATGCAAATAGTTAGTAAAAAAATAAGCAAACTAAATGCATTTTACACAAGTCATAAGATCTAGTAATTGATTATTAACCATTCAATTTTTCAAACCTGAAAAATAATTGAACCAGAAAGAGAATCACATTTGAAGAAAAAATGTGTTAGGAACAAAAAATCAGAACTTAAAACAATAATTTAACTAGGAGAAGCATAATTCCCGTGTATATATTAAAATATGGCTCAAGCATATAAATTCATGACCGTAAATAGGAAAGTAAGCTACAACAGGTTTCTTCCAAGTCTGTAAGGCAAATATCATGCAATTTCTATACAATAAACTTTTCTTCTAATGAGAAATCAGCGAAACATATATGATGGATCACATAATATCTACAACATTGCATAAATGCACTGTGTAATATCTGATTGTAACTGCATTTTGATTTAACAGAACAATGGACTATTTCTGTCATGTGTAGTAAAGAGGATGAATGTATTTTCAGTCCCCAAATCAAGTCATTTATCGACAAAACACCCACCCAAGCAAAGTACAAGGTCGGATGCCATATTCAAGATCAGGTTCCGGAATAAGGATGTTAAACAGCAATAACCTAACGACTTAGGATATTCAAGATTTTCTATTAAAGTGAAAATACATTCCAACATTGAAACACTATTGTTCTGTAATACCATCATGAACCATAAAGAAAATGAAAACTACTGAATTCCACAAAAGTCATGACATAAACCTGTTTTAAGAGAAACAATTAATTGGTATTTCAGGTAAAGTTTATGGCCATTCCACAAGGAGAAAGTTTCACATAAAATGAATCCCAGAAAATTCTAAATTCCTAAGCAAATAAGACAACCAGTTTAGTAGGCATACACGGACTCAAAGGGAGGACTGATTAATTGGTATAGTAAGGCCATTAGGATTGCAAAGCCGTGGCTGCTAGGCTCAAACGTACTTCAGTTCTATAAGCACAGAACTTCACTCAGCCTATCCACGCCAAGGAAAAAACCAGAAAATGATGCGAATAATGAAGTCAACATATTATTAAAGAACATTAATCTACTCAAATTCCGTTCACCTACAAACAGGATCACAAAGAAATATCAGACAACAGATGCCAATTTAGAAATATTAACAATTCAACACAGAATTATACCTGGAGAAGCCTCCATGGTGATTTAGGCCAGCGTACAGGATCAGCAACCTGAACAGATGATATAGTCCCCATGAACCAACTTATTCTCGAAGAATCCTCTGTTTCAAACGCCATCTTGAATCTCATTCCACAGTGCCAATGGACCCTCATTGCCGCCCTCACAGCAGATGCTTTAACACAAAACTCTGGTGTGCTTGCACGGGGATAATAAACAACCTCAAATGGCTTCCCGCTAGCAGCTAGCGCCACTGCCTCCAAAACCATATCTGGTTTCATTCTTCCTCTATTGCCCAGTAAATTTCCACTGGGATTGAAGCTCCCACAGGAATTCAAATTCATATTCCCATTTCTCGCCATCTTGTTCTCTTCTTCCCTCAGGAAACACGAAAATCCTCCATAAGTATTAACAGTAACACAACTTCCATGATTTGAGCTCCACCCTGTAGATAGAGAATCATTTCCATGGCCAATTCCTTTCTTTGCTCTCCTAATCCCTACACATAGATCCCCATTTTGAGCTCTCAGGAACACAATAGAATCACCAGCAACGAGTTTCTTTTGGTTAACAAACGTGCTCCACCCAGTGGTCAACAAATGCCTTCTGGGTGTCCCCCTATAAATATGTCTAAACTTCCAAATCTCTCCATGAACATCTTTGGCCACGACAGTCTGGACTGGGGGATCAGCAGTGTAGTCCAACCGCGGAAAAATATTCTCAGCACAATATCTTGGCACAGAAAATCCACCACCATTGTTAGCATCAGATTGTGTCAAAGTTTTAGCAAAAGATGCTGGTTTTTCTGCTTGGCTATCTGACCCAACAGAAATTAAACTTAAATTATTATCTTCAAAATCAATCTCAGTAGCTGGTAGAGGAACCAGTCTTATCTTTGCATACACTTCATCAGTTTCAGAATCAGCTAAAAATTTAACGGAAGTGACCCAACAAAGAATGAGAGGTGGAATTGGTGTTGAGGAAGGGAAATTGACAGAGGCAAGAGAGTGCTCAGCGTGGCCTTGAGGGAAGTAAAACACTGTGGAGTTTAATGGAGGGATTTGCACCATGGATCCTGCGCATGCGTGCCACAGTTGCGGATCAATGCTCTTCTCAACCTCCTTCATTTGGTGGCTTCTTGTGTTTTCTTCTTTGTATTCTAAGAGATAACTGCTTCCAGCTTCAAGATTTAATTTTGTTTCTACGTATTGCTGTAGGTGAGTCAGTCAAAGACACAGAATCAAATTTAAGCAAAAGGGTAGCTAAAACAAAGAATTGAGAAGACTAAACAACGTCATTGAAAAAACGAACTCTTACCTTGGTTTGATTGCAACGAAACCCTTCAGTTTTAACACTTCAATCTCTCCAAAAACCTCTCTTTCTGTCAAAGTTTGCAACTTTATCACTAAAAATTAAATTTAAAAAAAAAAAGTGGGGGGACTTTTAACATTTGTTTAATAGACGGGACAGCTCTTCCAAGAATTTAGAAACAGCTACAAATACGCAAAAATCACCGGATTCAGACTTTAAACGCAATAAAAGAAAAAGAAGAAGAAAGAAAAAACAGAGTGCTGAAATGTAAATTGTTCTTTGTGTTGTGTTAATCTTCTCCTTCTAGAAACAGTCTCTCTGTTTTAAATTTTCCGTGCAAGGACAAGCAAGAGTTTGATCGGCGATCAGATGATAGCAAACAGTATCTGGTAAGTTGACATCCACCAAATCGCCTGCTCAGGAATTATATATCTTTCCGATTCTTAATTTTTTCTTCTTTTTTCTGGTCTTTTCTGTTTTGTTCAGATCTCATGCTAAAAGTGTATCTCTCAATTTCTCTCGCTTCTCTCTCAGAGCCAAAAACGTAATCCAAAACAAAACAATTAAAATATTTGTTTGTTAAACAAGGGAATTTACTTCTGGTAGAAATAAAATATCGCGATTTTTATGCCCAGATCCTGCTCGACAAAATGGCCAGTATAAGTAATGAAAAAATAAAGAGCTTAGGTGATTAATTATTTACTGTTTACTACTGTGTAGTCGAAGCAGTCATAGCATTACTAACGAGACGAAGGTAAAGTATAAACCAAGGTTAATATTTTTTTCGTTGTCAGACTAACCACGGTTAAGTAGGAAGCCCATTGGACTGGAGAGTGGGGACTGACCAGTGACCAATGACCAGACAAATTCGTGACGTGAGGAGTCGTCAGTTGTGAGGCCCTGCTTTAGTTTCCTGTTTTTTACTCTCTGTTCGTTCATTCAAGGCGCCTGTTGTACGGAACATAGCAATCAATTCAAATTATGTACAATCAAATCAAATCAATTCAAAATTGTGGTGGTGAGAATAACTTCAGTCAGTTAATGAATTTCCGATCTAATTAAAATGAAAAACAGTCAGGAAAATAAAACTAATGAATTAAAAGTGTTACCATATTTGATGCTGTAGTTAACATGACAGGACACGAGAAAATTATACAAATATCAAAAAGAAAAAAAAGTAAATTGTTAATTCTGATTTATAAAATAAAATTATTAAGTAGTTAATTTTTATTTGATAATTCATCAAATTTAATGGGAGTGAAAAAAAATAAATATCCAATATATTTAATAATAATAATAATAAAATATTATCAAATAAATTTATATAAATAAAATTTGTATAAAATTTATGTTTTTAATGCTATTTTAAATTTAATATTTGCCAATATTTAAAATTAAAAGCATACCCCTAATTAATTAGGTTTATAATAATAAAATTAAAATTAAGTCAAAATTTACAATAAATCTCTTTATTTTCTTCCATCCTTTCACTATAATTCTTAGGCTTTTCGTTAAAATTTTTAATTATTATTTCTAAAGAATTAAAAAAAATTGGAGTAATCTACAGAACATCGGTACGTAGCGTAGCTTTGTCCTGCCTAGTAATTCAGCTACGTGTAACAGTGGTTTGACTTACAAGTTAGTGAATGCAGTCTAGCGATTTTTTGATTCAGCGACTTATTTGATTTTCTGTGACAAGGAAAAGTTGGATCGTCCTAGCATTAGTCCTTGCGATGGCAGGAAGTGCTTGCTTTTTCTGGAGTTCAAGCCGTCCTTTACCTTTCACGTCGTTTTGTGTTTTGTACTTTTCATAAATCAACCAAAACTAACACCATTCGCACCTTCACAATTCACGCAAACAGACGCTCGCCAATGTCTAAAGGAATGAGTTCGATTTTCAAATAATCACTTGAGTCGTTTATATTGTTATATTATTTTAATTTTAATATCTTTTTAGTTTTAAAAACAATAATCTAAGATAATTTTTCTGTGAGATCACTAAAATATATTTTTTTCCATATGTTAGTAACCGCAAGAAATTTTATAAGAGAAGTAAGAATTAAAGTGCGTGATTGATTTGATTATGTTAACAAAATTTCTTATTATTTTGATGCATATATAATTATTTAAATCAAAGACACATGCATTAGTTGACTCGGTTCGTGTAAATTTCTTATTTGCACTGGCTTCAAAAGCTTTAGACAAAAATGATATGGAATTCAAAAATTGAATCTCATCAATGAAGGCTCAATTCCAATTTAGAAAATTTTTATGATGTATTACATAAACAATTTTAATTATAGATACGTACGAAAAAAAAAAAAAACAGAAAAAAGCTGTTATTAAATGATAAAAAAAGACCTTGGCTATCTGATTAGAAAAATTAGCAAAATAATCTAATTCGAGAATTGAGACAAATATCACAAGATTATTATAATTGATGAAAGAAAATACTCGTCTTTATCATCATTCGGACTATAGCATCATCTCTATCACGTCGTTAGGATTATCTTTCAAAACTCATTGTAACAGCTTACTTTTAAGATTGGAGCCTTGTTAATATCATTAACTTTGATTTGGGATCACAGGTACCATTTAGATCTTTTGAAGTAAACCCTTTAGTAGCACTTAAGATTACGCCTAGGCATGGTCTCAAGATTTTTTTGTTAAACTGATAGTCAATACTTCTAACTCATTTTCGACAATACCAAAAATAGGAGTATGATAAAGTGGCTCACTTATCATGCACTATATATGCACTCTTTTTTCTAATTTTCACTTGGCTCTATTGCGCATTAGACAACCCATTGCGTGCATGTTACCAAGGTAGAGAAAACATAATATTGTTATTGTAATGCAATCAATTGGTTGAAGCTTACTCATAACCCTTCAACAGAAATACTAGTCTGTCCTACTCTCTGATAATCACATGGGCATAGTTGTGAGACACGATAACTATGCCTATAAAAGGAGATCAAATTCGACAAAAAGGGAGTTAGTTATTCATTCAAGATTTTAGTCACTATTTATTATCTCCCCCACTTCACATTTTTTTGTAAAAATACTTACAATAACTCAAAAATTACTTTCTTCGTCATCTCTTTTCTTCTACCTCCTTTATTTTATTGCCTCTTCACCCTCTATTAACATAGGCATTGGAGTTCCTTGCCAGACAATTAGCGTTACTCTAAACTTTCTCCATGGTTATAAGTCTTAGGGATATAGTAATAATCCCACATTCATTGTATGGTGCTTAAAGTCTGCCTAGCTACATTTTCTACAACACTCGATCGAATTTCATTCATTAATAATTTGCACTATCTATGCGAGCTGAACAAAAAACCATTCCCACCATATTTCATAAAGGTCAAAGACAGTCACCCTGAATTGTTTTTGATTTTTCAAACACTCCCAGTGGTATTCCAACACCCAAGTGTGTAAACCTATACCCAAAAATATATGGCAAGAAATAATAGAATCTATTGACAACATTGTGGAAATAATAGATCAAGTATGAGATGCAACACTTTTTAGCTTAGTGGCAGCAACTCCCATTAAAATACCTTTACCCTACCTATAGAGTAAGATGCTATTAGGATAGAAGGATAGAAATGCTCTAACTAGTGAGAGAACAATGTTAAAAAAAAAAAAAAAAAAAAAAAAAAAAAAAAAAAA
>JAWDEX010175868.1:0-14996 GCA_035221805.1 Trichilia hirta | reverse complement strand
TTTATATATCTTATTACAATATTAGATTTCCGTAGAGTTATACTTTTAAATTTTATATATCGTTTTCTAATATCACAATTGAAGGTCGAGAGACAAAGCGAAGAGAAAGGCATAACTAAACTAAACAAAACGTTCAGTAAAGGTCTCACTCCTTTCGACCGCGTTATATATATATATATATATATATATACACACACACACACACACACACACATTGTTATCAGCTAGCCTTGTTCACTACAGCAATTCTAGATTTCTTCAGAAGGAGGTCGGTTGAAAACGGAATATTCATTGTTGTATGGATTTTAGTGGGATTTTTAGCATTTGTCAGAATTTGTCGTTCACTTCTGCCGCATACTCTCATTCTTTCACCCAACAAATAAGTACGTCTCATCTCATGATGCTTACTTATAATTACAACATCATTGCCAGCATAATAACCCCGTCTCCCCCTCTCTTTTCTCTTTCTTTTCTTTCCCCTGGCCCGGGCTCCATCCAGTATTTGCAAACTGCTATAACCTGAAACTTTTGTTTTTTGGGAGTCGAAGACTGAAAAGAAATGGAGCTCTCAGATAACTCTCCTAAAAATGAGAGATAATAAGCTTTGTGGGAATTCAAACTTCGTGTAATATGAAAGAACGTGATAAATTCAGAGAAATATAAACCGCGTCCTCACCTTTGTGGATAATATTGATCAGTTTGAGGCAAGTGTTGCGGGTTCAAAGGAATGGGGAAATTCATTTCATAATTCCCCAAAGGTGCATTGGATCAAATAGCTATAGAGCATTTATGAGTGTGAGGAGAGAACCCTCCCACAGTATCTATCGCTTATTATTAGCAAGTACATGAACACACATATTTTTAAAGTAATACATGTCTGCATGTAATTCGATCCATGGTGAATGGGAAAATGATTTGTTGATCAATTATTCATGCTCTCTTTAACTTGGTTCATTACTTCCCTGTATATGAAAAAGCTCACCAGCGGTTTGATGATCAATTGTTCATGCTCTTTTCAACTTTGGCTCATTACTTCCCTATATATAAGAGAGCTCACCAACAGGAACCATGAGATTTCATCTTGCCCAGATAAAATATCATGAAGATGATAATTTGAACACAACAGGATATCGAAAATGCCAAATTCTGGCCATTGCAACTAAATTACAAACCCATGTGGGCCCTTTATCTAAATATAGATGAATGTATAATAGCTCTCCATTTTTTAATGATTTCCGTCAAATTCGAGTGATTCTCTGAAAACTGCTAGTCTTCATCGATCTTTTCTATAGTGACGCAACTTTGTACAATCACAAGAGTGCATGAAGAAGTATGAAATATATAAGTTCCCATAACCATGAGGATATTCTACAAGAAATCAGTTTATCATGTCAGATAACAGATCCCATACATAATTTGAAACACAAAAACAAACTGGCATAAACAGACAGTTTTGTCAACAAGCCCATGCAATACAAGATATGAAAATTATTAAATAGCACATAAGAAGAAACAAGAGATCAAAAAAAAAAAAAAGTGTCTACCAAACTTTGGTGCTTGGTGGATCATGAAGATACTGTCTTCCACTATCGTTTTTCGGTCGAACTTGCAAGTCAAGGTGGTTCTCACAGGAAAACGCAACTTCGTGTCGTTTATCTTTTCTTAAGAAGTAACGATATGAACTGAAGCTTCAAGGAAAGCTTTCAGGTTTCCACGACAGCGAAAGATTGAAATTTATAAGAGATGATTGGAAGAAGACTAATTTAGACCTGATATATCTGTCCAGCTATTTCCACTCCAATATTGGTTATTCACCGAAATACCCAAAAATGACCTAGATAAATTTGGCCCTGCTTGATGATCTTCCATTTTCAGTGGAGCTTGCTCAGAAACCCTAGATTTTGAAGTCAAGGAGTGAAGTTGGTCGTCCCCAACTAAAGACGATGGTGGTCCAATACCTTCACTTTGAAAAGGGTATAAACCACTATTAGAGGACTCAAAGAAAGGGAATTGCTGGACTCCGCCAGCAGATAATATAGCACCACTCATGCTGGAATTACTTCCAATTTGAAACCTCACATCAGTATGGCTACTACCAACACTTGATGCTCCAATTTGTGATTGAATTCCACCAAAATTTAGCCCAATATTCCCCAGGTTATACTGAGAGAGATTGTGCAAAGAAGTCATCATGGGTAATTGAGGTGTTTGCTGTGGCAAATGACCAATAATCTCAGAAGGAAGTGCGCTATAGGAATTTGAACCCATTTGTTTCTCGGTGTTAACTGAAGATTTTGAGCTACTATTCTTGTTTTTCTTATTTCTTCGGCATCCTCCACCAACTGGGACATTCCTTAGGGCACCTCCTCTAGTCCAGTAGCGCCGGCAGGTCTTACAGAAGTGGCGTGGCTGTGAGAGGCTATAATTGTTGAAGTAACAAAACTTAGTGTTAGTGGAATCACATCTAGGGCACTTCAGAGGTGCCTCTGGCTGCGGTATCTTGGCTAGCCGGGCTCGATCAGCCATTGAACCAGGCCTAATTGAACCCGCACAGCCAGTTCCACCAACTCCAGCAACATGAGATACTGAAGGAAGAGGCGGAAGCTGAGGATTTTCACCGCCAGTTCCTTGTTGATGATGATTTGGTTGCTGAAGAAAAGAAAGATAATTCAAAATATCAAAACATATTTTTAGGAAGAAACAATTATTTGGTATATTCAAGAAGAGATAACAAATGAATAGGAATATTTATCTTCTTTTAGTTTGCTCTTATTGGTTGAAGGAAAATGAAGAAAAAACTTACCGGATGCCAATTGGGAGGATCTAAATAGATTGGAACCGATGAGAAAACCATGTTTTATTTTTCTCTTTCTTTTTTTCTTTTATAAAGTTTGATGGGTCTTTAGGAACGGTGGAGAATCACACTAAGGGAATACCAGAGCCAAGAAAGAAAGAAAGAGAAAAGGGAACTAAAGAGAAGAAGAGAGAAAGATTGCCAAATGCTTTTGTTTATTTATTTTGCTCTTATTCTTCCGTTCTCCGTATAATATTTTGTTTTATTATATTATTAGTGTTTGAGTGGACAAATTTTCTTCGCCTATAAGCTTTCTATGAGATGTTGTGGACTGTGGTTTAGTGCTTAAAAGGAGAGAGTTCGTGACCCCTCCGCCTTCATGTGTGGAAGAAACAGAAGATTACACTCAATCCTCAATAGGGTCCGTTGTGGTACGATCGATCATCTTTAAATGTCACAATCAAATTTACGGATTAGGGATGGTCAACTATAGAAATGGTATAAGAGAAATTGGAGGAATTTTCAATTGAATGCTTACCTTTATATACTGACGGTGGTCCAGCGCTTTGCAAATAGAATGCCCTTGAACGACAGATCAATCATAATAAACAAGATCTATGGCACGCTGCCTAAACTGTGACAAATATTAAATTTCCTCATCACAGTTGATAATTTATTTATGATGACTTAATTAATAATTAAACTATTGACTGAAAATTCTTTGGGGTGATATACATAATACAAATGCGTATCTGCAGAGATTTCAAAAAGACGGAAGTTCAAACTACTTGAAGGATAACTACTGATACACACCTAAACTTAAATCCTTGCTGATAACTAATGAATTGTAGATCTCCTACGCCTTTGCAAAATTTATTATAAAGAGGCTACTGCTACTCAGCATGAGCCAATACAAATGTTATTATTTGTAGTGAGGAGCATGTGCCGGACAGAAGTTAAATTTTGCACCAGCATCTTTAAGAAAGTTTTTAATGCATCAAAGGTAGCACACAATAGCTTCCCATCGTTCAAATCTTGTGAGCAGTAACTCAAGAAAAAATAAATTATTATACAATGGGCCAAAAGTAGAAGAAAAAAGATTTCAACTTAATTATAAATGTCATACTCGATCTTACTCAAACAAAATATTTTAATATATTAAAAAATTATTATATATATATATATATATATATATATATATTGCCATATAGTTTATACTTTTACGAGAATTGAAAAACTTCATAGCATAAAAAATTAAATTTTTAAAACACATAACAACAAAAAAATATTATCAAACCAGTTTGTTTAAACAAGTTTATATGACTAACATTAGTATTATAAATATTAACAACTCATTATTCTTTATAGTCTCACTCCTTTTATTATTTACTCACAGCATTATTAAAATAAAAAATACTTGTAATTTTAAATTTTAACTTTTTTTTTTAATTCTACTCAATTAGAAGGCAATATTCTCTCTCTCATTAAAATTTTTTGTACTAATATCCTTCGTGAATTAAGATTTATTATTTAATAGGAATTATAGTAAAACAAATCACATTTTTGCGTATATGCAAATAATAAATGCATACCCTTCTTCATGAATAAGCATTTACAAATTCACAATTATATATGAGTTCAGAATTTGCTGCTTTTTTTTTTTTTTTTTTTTTTTTGGGAAATGTGTTTCTCTCAATCTCGTACATAAAAGTAATTTTATAGTAAAAAAAATGTGTCAATATTATACTGTGTCTTTATTTCTTTATAAGGTAAATATTATTTTTTACTACTTTCTGATTTAATACTCTATTATCCTCTTACTTTTTGAAAAAAAATATTCAATCCTCTCTACTTTTCAATTTTACCCTTAAAAAATTAAAATGAAATCAAACCTTATAATTTATGAAAAAATAAGAAAGTATTGAATAAGTTTTAAAAAAATAAAGGGTAATAAGATATTAAATCAAAAAGTAGGAAAACAGACATTTACCCTTATTTCTATAGGTTTGAGACAGACAAGATTCATGATTATTATAATTAAAGTAAAGTAATGTGATACTAAGTAATGCGATACGATCCCTTGATGGAGCAAGCAACGTTCAACAGTAATTAATCCAGTCTTAATTACCCAAAAGTTTAAGAAAGGCAAGTAGTGAATAAATATGGACAATTAATTATATGGTGGCACAAAAATGTAGCACCATACATCTTTTCCATTTATATGATTTCTCACTCACAATAATAACAACAACAAAATATATTACTTTTTTTTATAACAACAAATCGTGGAGGATGAATTTCAAGTATTGCAACTTAATTTTACCCAAGGTTAGTACTTTTGTCCCTAGAAATTTATATTATCTGCACATAAATCTGAAGGAAATTATTCTTTTAATATAATGACAAATATATATACATATACACGCACACAAGACCTACTGATATTAAATCCGAACTATCCTGAACTTTAAAAGTTAGATTTTGGTTCAAGTATATCATTAACAATAATAATATATTATTAAAATTACAAAAAAAAAATTATATTCTTATAAAATAATCATCGATGTTAAGCTGAGATTGTGCTTAACAAGTTGACTATGGCTTCATGACTGAATTTCATCTGTTCATCACGGCACTTGCTCAATTATATATACGTGATGAAATCCATTCTAATAATTTACGATTCTGAATTTACCCATCTTTATCAACACTTTTTATCAGATTCACATAAATCTTCCAGTTGTATACCAATTTTATTATATGTCATGCTCTAAAGAGAATATCAATTTATAATTTATCTTCTTTTTTCTTTCTTTTCCTTCTCTTTTTTGTTACTCCTTTTTTCTGTTGAATCCACCCATCTTTTTTTCTTTTTCTTTTTTTTTTTTCTGGATTGAGACCAGAAATTGAGTTGTAGAGGATCATGCAAGTCGTTTTGTTTGTGCGAGGTGGAAAATTATGGAAATGAATGAGACAGAAGTCATGCATGCATGCATATCTTATGCGATAAGGAATCTTATACTTCGCCACCAATCTTGAAACCTGTTGTAGCCATCGATTGATGGGAAACCTATATCTTTAGCACTTTAATAATCGGTGCCTATTCCATTAATTCCGTGAACATAATTGATGCTGTGATGCTATGACTATAATTGTCATGGATGCTGTTACTATTATTATCATTCTTTCTAATGGATCAAGATGCTTTTTAATCTTTGATTAAGACAATAGTTATTGTGTTGTCTTTTTCTCCATGAAAGTATAAGATAAAAGCACTGATTTTTCCTTCTATCAAATCAAATATTTATATTAAAAAAAGATAATTTTATTAAATTAATATGATTATTTCAATTTTAGATTAAAGTTTTCCAATTAGAATTATAATAAATTTTTAATTATTTGCTTGTCAAAGATATGCACAAGTAAATTCATTTGCATTGAATTTGAGTACCCTTCAAATTTGTGAACAAGCTAATTTCCAATACTTGTTTTAAAAAAATACTTTATAAATAAAACGAAACATTTGAAAGGATTGAAAAAATGCATGCCTAACCTGTTTTGGAAAAGCATTCTTGTCAATTTCAAACCTGATCAGTTAGTTTAATACAAATTAATAAATGTGTTATTTAGGATTGTAGTGCTCTTGGAAAGTAAAAGTATAATCTGCATGAGAAACTCTTTTAACTTCCTTAACGTGACTGAATTAGAAATCAAATGCTGCTAAAAAATAAAAAAGAAGAAGAATATTCAATAATTAGAAAAGGCCAAAAAAAAGAAGATATGTCATAGGAGATTTTTTTTTTTCATGTTCTATTTGCTGAATTCAACCCTTTTCCTTAACACGGAAAATTTATATTTTATCAGAAAAGCTAAATCCTATTATTTAGTTGGTTAGGTATATTTTTCAAGTAATTGTATTGACCTCAAATTTTGTCTTGATATATATATATATATAACGTGTTTCAACAAAGTTCATGTCTTCTCTAGTTCTCCTATTTCAGATAGAATTAGAGAAGAGAGTCAATTCAGGCCTTGACGCCTTGTGCAGGGCAGGCTAAAAATTGACACTCCTCAACATCGGACCGTTAATAAATATTTGGACCGCTCTAAAAAAAAGTTCACTAAATTAACCGAAAAAATGTTATACAGAGACTTTTTTACTACGTCATTTATTCATTTGTTCCAAATCATCAACTCTTTCCAGTCTTTACCATTTTTTTACCCTAGTTTTTAAATTCTATTACATTATATTATATATTAAAGTAGGGTTTTTTTCTCAAAGAAAGTTCACTAAATTAACCAAAAAAATGTTATACAGAGACTTTTTTACTACGTCATTTATTCATTTGTTCCAAATCATCAACTCTTTCCAATCTTTACCATTTTTTTACCCTAGTTTTTAAATTCTATTACATTATATTATATATTAAAGTATTTTTTTTTTTTACTTAGTGTTTTAAAAATTTAAATTCTAAGTCTAAATGTCTAATCTGAATGATATATTTATTTTTTCTCTAAAATTTGAATATAAATATTAAGTTATTTATTTTTTAAATAAAAAATTTTAAATTAATACTTTTGCTTTTATATCCTATTAATTTTACATGTTAAATAAATAATAAAATTTTGAAATTTATTATAGTCACTTATATATATATGAGATAACTTAATAGATCTAAATAAAAATAATCATTATATAATTTTATTATATTAAAAATTTTAATTTATTTACTTTTTTTAATGAAAAAATATGCATGTCTTGAAAATATAAAGGAAAATTTAAGTTTCTATATGGGTAAGAATATAAATAAAATTAAGTAAGTACAGTTTTAAGATTTAAACAAAAAAAAATTAAAAATTTACTTTTTTATTAAGTAAAAAGTGTCTCAAGAAGTTTATTAAATAAAAAATAATTTTAATTATTTTCAATTAATAAATTTAAACAATTAACCATTAAGACAAAAGAAAAAGTAGGTTATACGTGAGGTGTTACTCGTTGTCTTTTAAAAAAATTTAAGAAAATTAAAAAAGAGATCAACTTTAAATATATTTTTAAAAAATTAATTAATAAAAATTTAAAGAAAAATTTGAAGCTTCCAACTTAAGAGTTGGGTTGGTGAACTTCATAGGTGGTCCTCTTAATTTTTATCGCTAAAATACTTTTAATTAATTAATAAAAATAAGTGTTATTATTTTAAGCTAGAAATTTATGTGTGTGTATTTCGTTGATGGATTTGATTAATAAAATCTCTTTAATTGTCTTTCGTTTAAAAATAAAAAAAATAAAAAAAAAATAAAAAGATTAAGGGAAGCCGGAGAGAAGTCTCCAATTAATAAAATCTCTTTAATTGTTTTTTGTTTAAAAAAAAAAAAAGGAATAAGGGAAGCCGGAGGGAAGTCTCCAATAAAGAAGAATGGGTTGGGTTGCCGCCGTGACCCATTAAAACCGCGTGTTGTATGGACACAGCGGACCATCAACGTCAATCCTTATCATCAGATGCTCGTGGTCGGAAATTCCTACCGCCACATCAGCGGATGTGGGTCCAATTACAAAAATAAAATCCTGCGGAATATTTGGGGCTGATCTGGACGGTAGAAAAGGCATGACGCCATGCCACTGCCACTAGTCTTTCGTTATCTTTATATATACATCATCGAATTCATTATGCATTTACTTTTCTTCATCAAAGAATTTTCTCTTTATCAATTTTACAATATTTGGATCGAGTATTAGAATTTTCTAGGGTTCATGTACCTTTTTTGCTTTAATCATAATTATCTATTGAGCATATTGATCTACGGAACTGAGTATATACCGGTTATATAGAGTAAATTCATATACAACAAAAGTATTTTGGTAAGATTATCATAAGATTCATCAGCTTTTGATTGATTTATTTTAATCCATAATATTTTGGTAACAATATTAATAAGATTTAATAGAAAACAATGATCCAATTTGAAAGTTAACAACTGGATTTGAATCTTGATGGATCAAATTTTTTTTTTTTTAAAAAAAAAAATAGATACATAAAAGATCGAATTTTGACACCTAATCTGGACCACTAAAAGTCATGTTACATTTTTTAATAATGTGTATATATTATTGAAATTGTAACAACTCAAGATTACCTTTTGTTACTCAATTGTCCTGGGATATATGGATAATTTTTCAACCATGGAGGAAGTCTTATATATATATATACATTTTTCTATCAAATAAAGTGACACGGTAGGAAAAGATTCAAGTTAGCTATATATAAACATTTACAATTCGAATTCCTTTCTGACACTGAAAATCGTACGTACCGTATAAAATATCCAATAACAAATATGAACAAAGTTTAACACTCATGTCACGTGAATGAAGCTACTAGGCTTTTTCCGATCAGCAAGTACTCTCGCGCCAGTGGACATCCGCAGCTAATATCTATTCTATATATTCAATATTATCTGGAATGTGGGAGATCTCATTTGTTTAATGGTGAAAGATTCTGCGAATAGGAACGTTTAGTGGTGCTGGAATCTAATTCCCTACCAATTTTCTGACAGAGTACGTCGGGCTTTGTGCCTATTTTCATGTTCAAAAGCTACTCCGCATCTAACAGAGAGAAAAGGAAACAAAATTGCAGCTTTAACACGTACATTTAATTGTCCACTTCTTCTATACACAGTCTATAAATATAGGAAATGTTTTCACGACGTCTGTGTAACCCAATAATATATAGATGATAACAACGGTTAATTGTAGGTCCCAAAATGATGCATGAAAACAATTCAACTTTTCATTACAAACCAGCAATTGTACATGTAACTGTAAAACTTATGAGGGAAGATTCCTCAAATCAAACTGAACGTCATAAGATCTGATTCATAGGCTGAAAATATGCTTGTAATAGCAGATAAATATTCTGTAACGGTTACAAGAATCATGTGTCAATGTGCTGTAACTGTTAGACTTAATTTTCGGTTTTGTATATATTTTGATACAATCGCTTGTAAGAGAGCGTGAATAATTTTTTTCCCGTGACAGCAATAAGAATTTCTGTGTTACATCTTTTCAAACTTCATCATGGTATCAGGAGAGCCATCCTCCAATGTGAATTTGATCCCCCAATCTGAAAATAAGCATAACACAATCACAACACCACCTTCTCCAATGGAAACTCCTCTTATTGCTCTTAATATCACTTCCCAGATAAATGAAAAACTCACTCCCTCCACCTTCCCTCAAGGCATGCCCAGTTCGAAGCCCTACTCATTAGGTATAACCTCCTTGATTATATTACCGGAGATAAGCCCCGCCCTAAACCCAATGATAACTCCACTTTTGATTCCCTAAGAATTCACTAAATAAGACAAGATAAACTTATCCTCAGCGCCATTCTGGCATCCACGACCACCACCATGACACCATTCTAATCTCTTTTACCACAACCTCTCAAGAGGCAATGCAAAAATTACACACAATGTATGCAAGCAAGTCCCAGACTAGGACAATGCAACTTAAATAGAAACTTACTCTAATAAAGAAGGGAAATCAGACCGTTCAAGAGTACCTTAACACTATTAAATAGATTGTAGATGAAATCTCTCTCATCGGTCATCCAATCTTTGAAGATAATCTGAAACTTTACATCCTCAATGGTCTGGACGCCGATTTTTGCAAGATTGCAACTCCTATTCACATAAGAATGCCAATGCACATTCGAGTAGTTACGTGACCTACTTGTAGGTCACGATGTGTACCTACGCTAGCTTGAAGTCACCTCTTAGCAGCTAGTCACCACCACCAACTACTCTAATCAATGATCAGGCTCTGGCTCTTTCTCTGGAGGTCACTCTTCTATGGGCTTCTCAATGACTAATGGTTCGGATCACAACAATGGAGATTCAACAAACTGTAACTCCTCAGCCCAGTACCAAATCAATAGCGACCCTTAGACAATAAGAAAAATAAGCCCAATGGCCAATGACGTAACACACCAAAATGCCAACTTTGTGTACAGCTGGGCCATACCGCTAAATGTTGTCCCCGTGTCCAATTTACTACAGCAAAAGCAAACTGTGCCTCAACTTCACTAACCCGAGACACAAAGCGGCTTATAGACTCGGTAGCCTCTCACAATCACTGGTGATTTGGCTAATCTATCTGTCCATTTAAATGTGATGGCATTGATGAGGTTGTCATTGGTGATGGTTCAGGTTTGCATGTCTCTCACATTGGTTCGTTGGTTCTTCACTCACCCATATACAACTTTCATTTAAATGAAGGATCAGACCACGGGGGCAGTTCTACTCAAAAGGTACATGTGAAAATTGTGTTTACACCCTACCGGAGTCAATGGTGATATCTTCTCCTAAAATGGTTGCAAATGTGTAAGAACGAACCTTGTTGATGGGTGGCACAAATGTTTTATAAAATTGTCTATCAAATTTGTTGACCTAGTAATTATCGCCTAAAAGAAGATGAATCGGGTAAAATGATAAATTAATTAAATTTTTAAAAATAAAAATATACAATTATGAATTAATGTGCTAATTTTTGGTGAACTTAAAGACAATAAACTAAAGAGAGAAAGTAAACACAAAATTTATAGTAATTTAACAATGTACCTATGTTCATTCTTCTCGGCTTTAGTCTCTATACTAAGAAATCACTAATCTTCTTGTTTCACAAATTAAAAGCAATTCATGTATAGATCTTTCTTTAATCTAGGTGAAGAGTAACTCAATACAAATCTTTCTTTATAAACAGGTGAAGAGTAACCTATTAAAATAATAACAAATAAAATAGCTCTTTTTTTAGAGTAAATATTCAATGGATAACAAAAATTATAAAGCTTTCTCTCACTAGAATATTTTTATGAGTTGTAGAGAATGTTCTTCTAAAAATTGCCAATGTCAATATTCTATATTGTCTCTCATTTCTTCTGCAAATTCTATAGAATTGATTTCTTTAAGTTAGTATCTTTAATAGCACTTTGAATCTTTTATAAATACTTGCAATAAATGCTAGAAACTAACCACTGCAACTTCAATTCTGCTGAAGGTGTTGATACCTTTGGTAAGGTATCAATACCTTCACCTTTCTAATGCATATATGTCAACTCTTTTAGCTTTGGATATCGATTGTTTACATGTATCATCTTTCTAAAATTTTTACATTCAAAGGTATTGATACATTTTTCATAGGTATTGATACCTTTGCTTTCTCTATGTAGGGTGTTGAACCATTTTTCACAAGGTGTCGACACTCGAATATCCCTAATTTTATATATTGAGACTTCTTCTCAAGATATTGATACTTTTACCTGAGGTATCAATATCTTTTCTTTCTCAGTATAGAGTGTTGAACCATCCTTTACATGGTATTAATACTCAAATGTTCCTAATTTTATATATTGAAACTTTTCTTTAAGATATTGATGCCTTTACCTAACGTGTCAATACCTTTAATTAGAGTATCGATATGTTTGTTATGAGATATCGATACATTCTTCTATTGAGCTCAAGGTGTTAATACCTTTCCTCAAAGTATTCATACATTCTTTATAAGACATCAATACTTTTGTCTTGTGTTACTTAAGGTGTCAATACCTTTGCTTAGAGTGTTAACACGTTTGTTTTATTATATTGATGTGTATTTTTATTAGTATCAAAACTTGGGCAAATTATATCAGTACTTTATGACACTTAATTTATTATTAGCACATTTTAGCTCAATTTATTTAAGTTAAACAATAATTAATTAACATTTGCCAATTCATCGTTATTTATGAATTCACTTAATCAAAGCCATAAATTGATCAAATACTTAAATCAAAGTGGCATTCATAAATTAAATCAAATTGCATTATCACATAAACATGAGCTTTTGATCATTATCAAAAACATATAAAGATATCAATCTCCTGCCTTTTTAATGATGACAAAACATATGATATTAATAATTAATCATTTATATATGTGATTTCTCTTTAATTTACTCTTGATTTTGTTCTCCCCTATTTTGTCATTGACCAAAGAAGGGTATAAATAATGGGTAAAATTAATAAGATATAAAAACAAAGAGATGAAAAGAGCAGAGCATTAATCATGTATGTGAAAAATGTTGAAAATATGACAAATTAATCATCCATGTATGTGACAAATTAATAGTAGTCAAGAAAAATCATCAAAATCAATATACAAGTAGTGTAATTAATGTCTAGCACGTGCGTATTCTCTAGAACCTTCTTCTTTAGCTTAGCATAATTGTTCATGCATCTTCTCATAGTCAATAGACAAGTTACTACTATCATCTAGAATATCAAAAGTTCTCTAAGAGGCATCACCTGGGAATTATCTACCCCGATAGTGAGGTAGAGGTATCCTCTGGCAATTAGGTGGTGGAGCAGCTGTCAAAATTGGTATGCTTCATAAGGATTGTCTAATTTGTTATAGCAACTCATAGTTTTTTATTTGATGTATATCTAACAGGAGTCTTAGGTTGACTACTCACTAATGCAAAGGTGTAATGATATAGTCTATTGCATCCATTCTCTTACTAAACCTATGCATTACAATGTGAATAGTAGACTCAAGACTTGTCATCCTCTATAGCAGTTCCATGATTATAGATGTCAAAGATGGAGGTTATAAAGTGAAGGTAGAGGCATTACAAGAGATGGAGCTGTAATCTGAGTTTATGGCTCCTCTATAGCTGTAAGCTCTAAGACAGATGGCTCAACTCTTCTAACACTTTCAATAGTACCAATCTTAGCTCTTTGTCTTAGCTTCTTTACTCTAAATTTTTCTTGGAGCATCTATTATTGCTTATAGTGCATTTTTCGTAAGGTGAACTCACTGACAGTGACTGAGGGATAAAATGTTATGCTATTTACATTCTCTAGCGAATGATGGGGAGAGTAATGAATAACAAAGTTGATATTTATTTTTGGTAGTCCTAACCATGATATTCAAAATTCATTTAGTTAAATCTAGGTGACATTGTTCGATAATGCATTACATCTACCAAAGGTCTTCTATAAACATTTCGGCATACTTCTTAGATTGAGCATTCAAATTATAAGCCATAATCAAATATAAAATTCTTTCATTTAAACCTAACTTGGATGGTCTAACTTCAGTCTCAATCAAGTTTGGATTCTTAAAAATGACCTTACAGGCTTTTAAGGCATTTAGATTATTAATAGTTTTTACTTGTAGGTGTTAAGCTCAAAAGATTACAAATTTGCAACTTATCCATAAAGATTTCAATTCCTTTAATTGTAGTCCTGAATTTACTCATCTAATTTTGTCTGATATGAGAATCCTTAATATCCATATTAGAGTAAAATAGCCTAATAAGTTTTGAATGGTAAGGTCTTTTGAGGCTTAAGAAAGGCATCTATTCGAATTTAATAAATTCTTGCAAGAATGAGAAATAAATGGATTTAAAGAACTCAAAAGCAATTACCCATCTTGAGGATACTATTCTATTGACATAAAAATTAAAAAATCTATCTACAGCCTTTTGGGTTTGAAATCTCCATAAATTTAGTTCCTAAGGTGGAGAAGGTATTTTAATGTCTTATCAATGCATGACTTTCTATTTCATTTTTCTCTATTATTTAGATAACCCTTCACTAGGAATCTTCATTCTCAAAGACATCTTTGAATTGATTTGATTTAAGATTGAGTGAACTAATTAATTTTTAGAGCAAAAAATTGATGCTTGATGCTTGATGCTTTAAGAGCAAGAGATTAGTAAACAATTCATAATAAGGTGTCAATTTTTTACTTTTAAATATCAAAATATTTAGTAAAGAATGACTCACTTTGTAAAAAGGTATCGATACAAAGAAAAAGGTGTCAGTATGTTTAAATGAAAGTCTTTGATGTAGGGTTAAGTATCGATATAATGTGCACAAAGTATCGGTATGTTATAAGGTAATGTGTTGTTTTTGTAAAAAAGTATCAATACATTTATAAAAATGCATTGATACCTATGAATGATTTATAAAAATAAACTGATGCGTCTTTTGAGTACATTTCATATAGACACATGTTAGCAATTTTAAAGATGAAATTTAAGGTGCGAGTGTTGACGTCGTCCAAAATTTGACGTAAAGAAAAATTTAAAAAAATGGAGTTGCCATCTATCCAAATAATGGTGGGATAGATCACCTAAAAAATTTAGATTCCAAGTTCGGGGGGT
>JAWDEX010175857.1:0-14999 GCA_035221805.1 Trichilia hirta | reverse complement strand
ATGAACTTCAACCTGTGCCTCTTAGTGTCCAGCAGCAATTATTGGATGATGAAACACATGCCCTTCAGGTAATTAAAGTTGTTGTCCAATAATTTTCACCAAATTTTTTGCTTATGTTGGTCTTCAATAGCATTCAGGTCCTACTAGAATTGATGCTGCTTACTGATTTACTAATTATGCAGGTAGAGTTATCTAGTCTCCTTGATGCTGCCCAACAAACTGAAACTAAGATGGTTGAAATGTCTGCATTGAATCACCTAATGTCAACACATGTCCTGCAACAAGCCCAACAGATAGAGTTTCTGTATGATCAGGTTAGAAAGAGAGAGAATTTTTTTTTGACACATAAACTGTTTGCTGATCACCTATAAAACTATCTTAATACAATAATCATAAGAAACATCTTGCACTGGAGGAATCACTCCACTAATACATAAGCCATGCACAAATACATACATTCTTTTTTTCCTCATCATCTGTTTGTTTGGATTCTCTTTCTATTCATCAATCTGTTGAAGTTCTGTGGCTGGGATTATATAACTTCTTTTTCAAATTTCTTTTTATTACTTTTGCTGATGCAGGCAGTTGAAGCTACAAAGAATGTAGAGCTTGGTAACAAAGAGCTATCCCAAGCTATCCAAAGGAGCAGCAGCAGCAGGACCTTTCTTTTGCTTTTCCTATTTGTACTTACTTTTTCAGTCCTCTTCCTTGATTGGTATAGTTAAAAAACTTGCATTTATGTGCCCCTTGGAAGGTCCCCTGTAGTTTTGAAGTGGGGAAAATGGATTTGAAAAATGAGCATAATGATAACGGATTGTGTATTTTGTAATTGTAATTAAAAGGAAAATGGTATATTTTGCACTTGAACTCGAATCCCTTGACATAACCCCTCAAGTAAACTCATCCTTTGCTTCAGTCAGAAAAAATTTCCATATACACAAAACAGGCAACTAAAGCAACAAGGAGTTCATGTAATATTTATGCAGGTTAAGCACGGAGTGCGCAGATACTATCTTCTTATTCTTGGACATTCTGCTGTCCGTCGAGCTTCTGTACTCAAATATGCAACCGGGATATGGATTTGCACAAAAACTTTCTCTGTTTTTGGGAGATTCTAGGATTCTTCTCCAATGTGGTTCTCCTGTCCTTTTTGGGTGCAAGTTCTTAAGTTTTTGGTGCCAATGAATCCCGAGTTATCAAGACCTTGTTCATTTGATAGGTCAGTCTCACGAAATTTCATCTGCAACAAAATCAAGCACATGCTCCAGGTGACGATAGCTTAAACGTAAAAGAAACTTTTCTGTTAGTTTCCATGAGTGAGTTGATATTAAAATTGCATACTTGTCATTCCGAAAACCTTCAAATTTCCTGTGGCCCTGAACTGCCTTGGCCACATTTCCATCGTAAGTGTGGACAAAAACATCGCTCTTGAGAGCAACAAGATAACTCCGAGGCAGCAAGCTGATTCTGACAACCCTTCAAAAGGTTTCAATTCTTCTTTCGTTGCTAAATTATAATGAGTAAATACATTTGGGTATTTGGATTGAAGTTATCGAATCCCATTTTCACCATAAATCCTCCCTGCAACTATGTAAATACTTGTATCATATGAAAATTCCATAGCTTCCTGGTGTCATTGGGCAAATGCCTTGAAGCCTCCACTCAGTGCTGTTAGTCTCTTTATCCTTCAAATGTCGAATACTAATAAATCTCAATGTCCTCAGTTCCTCAGCTTCAGCTTACGTAAGTTTGTGACTGCAGCCTGTAAGAGCAAGCATGCCCTTTTCGTACCTGCAATTTAAAAACACTTCTGGTTAGCAAGCAATTTCTAGTTTCTAATTAACCTGTTGATCAATAAGAATCATTGTTCATTAAATACCTTATATGAAGAGCGATGTACGGATTACTGTTGTTCCTGAGTCTGTTCACCAACTTCCTTCCAAGCTCTTCGATTTTATACGAGAATCTGGGGTGTCATGGTACGACAGCGTAGCCTTTTCATTGAACTGGAAAGGCCATTGTTAGCAAGGCGTGAATCCGTGTGCGTGAACTCGATAACTCTGTTTCGTTTTAACAAGGAAGCCATCTCCCGTCAATAATAACTAAACTGCATCAATTTAGAAATCATTTTCATTGTTAAACTAGCCAAATCCTATAATTGGAAATTGAATTTTTTTTTCTCTTTTAAATAATAAAATCATCTAGTTTTAAATTAGCTATTATGCTAAAGTTATAATCTTGTTAAATATATAAAATAATAATTTTTTGAAAATTTTATTAAAGGCCAATAAATATATAAATTAATAATTGATTAAATATAAAAATTCATAAGACCTTATTAAATAATTTATATTTTTTTAATTCAACTCTTTTTAAAAATATGCATATAAAATTAATTTTATTTTCTTTGTACTTAAATGAAACTCCATCTTACTCTTAATTTTTTTTAATACATACATTATACTTAGATGTAAATAATCTAAAGTCTAAAAGTCAAAGTGCTAACTACTTACAAAAATAATGTTATACTATTATAAAATATCTTAAATTATTTTATTTTTTAAGACATTAAATTTTGAAATTACAGTGCCTATATTCATTAAATTTTATGCGCAATATATATTAATTGGTGAGTTTTTAAGTATATAAATAAAATATTTATTAACTTTTATGTATATATACGCTAAATTTTAAATTTTATATATGCACATATTAAATTTTAATTCTTCTTAACTTAATAAATAATTATTTATCGATTAATAAATAGTCTCTCTAAAGCAATAATTTTATTTTATAGGGATTTTACTGATAAATTCAGCATGATTAAAAGTAATGCTAGACAACTCATATTTTATTTTATTTATCTTTTTCATTGAATCTTTTGCATGTAGGATTTAAGGTGAAGACTGTTTAACGAAGGGATTTAACAAATTGTGTAGAACTGAGATGATTTCCACGACCCCAAGGACAATATTTAGCCACGATATTACTATGGATATCCTGAAGAAACCAATAAGGAGATTCCACATGGAGTAAGGGGGATAAATTCTTTTACGAAGATTGTGTTCAAATAAAATGTAAAACGAGAAAGAAATACTCTAAATTCTTTGTATATTCTAACACAAAAAATTTTATAAATAAGGCATCTAAGCCTTCAAAAAGAGGTTCAAAATAGATTATTTGTACTAGTTTAATATTTTAAATTAAAAAATTAAATAAAATTGCTTTTCGCTACTCGTAAATTTGGTAGACCAATCATGTAAATCGAATTGTGTCTCATTTTTATTTTTTTATATTATATTTTTTACCATTAAACGTGTATCAAGTTCACATTAAATAATTTTGCGGTTGATTTTTGGTTTTGTGAAATTGAGCGATAACCAATATTTGATTGATTTAATTTAAGAAATTGATATTTTTAAACCAATTTGATATAAATCGATTCAAATCGTCGTAATTAGTAGTTTGAATTGATTCAAAAAAAAAAAAATTATTAATTTATAAATCAATATTTTTTAAATTGCTATTCAAAATTTGAATTAATGAATTTCAAATCGTGAAATTACAAATTAAATTATTTAATATTAACTTAAAATAATTTATTATTATTTATTTATCATTTTAAGTTATACATCACTGCTTTAGCTTTTTGTACATGATAACAATTAAAAAAATTATTCACAAAAAAATAAATGAAAGAAATATTATTCATAAAAAAATTTTTAAGTGTTACGTCTCGTCCTATAGGCATCATACGTGACAATCGCTTTAAATCTTTAAGATATATTTTTATATTTTAAAATGCATCATAAGAACTTTAAAACTACTTATGATGCATATTATAACAAAATTTTATTTATAAAAATAATTTAATATCAAACATTTATTAATCTCAAAATACCGATTCACCATTTCAAAATTTAAGGTATTCGTTCTCTTATCAAATATGTATATATATAAAATTTAAGGTATCCATTCTCTTTTTAAATATGTATAGATACATCTTTATATCAAAATAATTTCTTAAATTACATTATCCTCACAATAAAATAATATATCTCTTAGAGACATTTCAGAACATTTCACAAAATAGATAATTCATAAAATCTTCTTTATATCTATAAACAAACAATTATAGTTCATATAATAGTATAATTACATTTTTTTTTTATTATCCAAGTGAACACAAATTATAAATCAGTGAGTAGAGTGCGAATATATACTGGAGGTTCTAAACTTTCGAAAATTAATTACTACCACCAAAGAATACTTACCTAACCTTTAGATCACCTAAAATTAAAGTACGAAAGGATTGAGCATATTAGATATACTGTATGAGTAAATCAATACATAATAATATCAAAATAAGCATTTTAATTTAAAGAATACTAAGAGAGAAAATCATACAAAATAATTTTAAAATTTTTATATTAATTCAAAATATACCTGTGTCTTAAGAAAATATGTGGGCTGGCAACTTTTTTTAATAATCACCTTGGCCATGGGTAATCCCAAAATTATCAATAAATTTTCTCATATAAAATTATTTTTATTTTACTTCACAAAAGTTTTTTATTTAAAACCTTTTAAATTTTATTTTAACAAAATATGGTCTGTCTATTGACATTGGCCTCAAGTAATCATGTGGTAATACTCGTAACTGTCTTTGACACATCTTATAAATAAGTTATTCCATAATATCCTTCTCTTTTATACTTATCTCACCTGTAGCACATTCACTTATGTGGTCTCTTCGTAGTTTATCTTTAAACTACTTTTCTATAATTACAATAAATATCGAACTTGGCCCACTAACCATATCATCAATACTAACCCACTAGCCATATCATCAATACACAATCAATAGAAAAAATCTAATAGCATAGTTATATACAGACATATTATTAAACTTCGATTCATATCAATAAAGCATCATCATCAATAATATAATGAAATTACAATTTCATTATCAATCTTAGCCTCTGATCATATACATATACTGAACCATCCACAAGCCATTCTTATTAGTAAAATAATAATATTTATAAACTATTTCTTAGTTTGAAAATAATAAATTTTATAAAATATTTATAAATAATTAAAATATGTAGAGGTTCACTCACTACTTAGGAAAAATATACAATCTTTTTCTATCTCTTGTATCTCAAGAACTCTTTTTTCAATTTTTTGAAGCTTAATTCACACATGCCAACAATCTTATAAATTTTTAAATCTAAAAGTGGATCAAATACAAACTATATAATATGAATATATTCATGGTATTACATTTCCCTAACCAAACCTACATCCTATTGGGGTTATACACACTTTTGGTTATTTATCTAATTTTTATTAATTGAAATCCAATGGCCAATCCTATATTATCTTGATCTTTATTCTAACTTGAATTTAGCAAATATGAATTAATTCTCTAAATGACATAACTTTAAATGAATAGTATCTCAAAATGGTAACCATTGCTAGGTTTATCAAAACTTCAAATTTGTTCATTCTAATTCTTAACATAATGTATCTATCTTAGTTTCTCAAATGCATGCTTCAAACATCGAATTTATAAATACACAGTAAACTCTAATTTTTTATATTTGTTAAAATCATAAATTTATGGCTAAAACATGGTAGCAACCTTACCAGGGACTTGATTGAAACCCTAAAATATTATAATTGCAGCGATGGGTGAAAACTCCCAAATTATCACAAAGCCCGAATGTTTATTCTCGCTCGATTACTCAATTACTTCTAAAAATACAACTTTAAAAATATAGAAGCGATTCTATTCTTATTATTTAATAAAAAAAGAAGTTAATTGATAAAAAAAAAATTAGAATAAGAAGAACTAGCAGCAAATGGGAGAGAAAAGAAATAATCGAAATTGAGGGGGAAAAGAAGGAAGAAATGATCGATCCCATCCTCTCTTTTAGCTTTTTTTATATAGCTCTTAGAAATTATCAAAGTATCCTTAAGTAAAAAAAAGAAAGAAAAGTTTCAAATCAGAGTAAAATTATTAAAATATGAGAAAAAAATAACATCTAAAGCTGGTTTGCAAGAGGAGAGGGATCTGACACCGATTACCCTCCTAAGCCAAGGTCGGTGCCAATCTTACGGGAATAATTTGGGCTAATTAGCCTATGTGATTCCTATTTCATTTGGCCTCCTGTTTTTGGCCTTCATCTGCTTTATTTCTGGCATTGTTTCCACCTTCATCCAATGTTTGTTTTTTTCTTGTTTTCTTCTTAATCTTAAGTTCTTTCTTCCCTTTTCAAGTATTAAAATTGGTATAAGAGGTCTCAATTAACAAAATATTCACATCAAACGTTGGGTTTTCGACAGAACTTATAAGTAAAATTTTTCACAAATGTGATTATTTCTTAACCAAATCCTCTCAAAGTTTATCCACGAGCTGTTGGGAGATTTTTGCCCTTTAGTTTATAATTATAATTATACCGTCATCAACATAAAATAATGTGTCATTACCGTCCGCTCTGCTTCATATAATTTGCTATGGCCGCTAGCCCCATTCTTGTCAAACCTTTCGTTCCACCAAGCTCTACTATTATTAGATGACCACTAACTGGTTTACCTTTCTCAGGAATGATTCCATACACAAATCCGCATTCTTTGCAGACTTTTATTAGATTCAACATATAGTAAAGAATTCCATCTTGTGTTATCGACATTTTCTTCCTTTGAGCCTAATCAATGGTCTGCTTATGTTTGTGCTTCACTGTAGCTTGTTGGGCCACCAGCTTTTCTCTTTCCTTAATCTTCTTGAGTTTGATTCGATCCTTCCAAATTCTCCTTTCAAGTTCCTCCTCTTCAATTTCTTCATCGTTAACATATTTCTCCACTAAATTTCCACCCCTTAAATTATAAACTTCAGTATCCGAGTTGTCACACAACTAGCAGAAGATGTCCATTCTATCTAAATAATAATTATTCTCTATTTCTATTAAATTGTTTAGCAAACTAATGAAAAGAAAATGACACCAGAAATTTAGGGTAATTAAGAACTTTTCAACTAAGTGGCATTGCTGTAATATACTCAGTTAAGTGAAGATAGACACCCAAGCAATCAACAACCAACAATCATACACTCAAAATTCAAATTTCTTTACTTTTCCTACCTTTTCTCTCCATCCAATCAACAAATAAAACTTAATAAAATCAAACATAATCCCAAAATATTATTACAAACAACAATCTTATTCTTATTCAATCATTAAAAATTACAAACAACTTCTAAACATTCTATTTCTACTTTTCAAGCAAAATGATTTCAAACAATCCTATCCCATTGAAAAATATTGACAACCCATAAGATAAATGAAACCATAATAAAAAATTAAATTTTTTTCATCTAAAAAATAGGAAATTTATTTACTCTTACCTAATATTAGCTCTAATCCGTTCAAGTTCACCCATTAATGAATTGATCAAAACCTAGAAATTCCCAAAAACCTTATATAAATAGAACTTTTTTTACTTTTGTTAATACTCAAAATTTTGAACAATTTTAAGTATCGAAAAATAGAACCTTGATGACGTTTGAATGCAAGGCTGCAATCACAGAAAAATATCAAAGAGAAAAATCGATTTTCCAACGAAAACCTTCTAATGTTTAAGTAAAGGAAAAAAGTTTACTTCAAGCGAAAAATTAAGACAACAAATTAACATAAATTCAATAAGAATCTAAAGTTTTCAATTCTTTTTATATTAATCAAATTATCAGTTTTTAAATTTTCCTGCAGTTAAGTCAAAAAATACTCCCTCCCTGGTACGAGTACGAGGAATATCCGCACCAAAATTATTCATTGTAAACTCCAGAATATGGGATGCAACATAATAATTCCGAAATAAATACAAATAAATTATAGTAAAAAAAACAAATATAGGGTCCAGATAAACAAATAAATTTATATTGAAGAAATTGTACTACAGTAAAGAAAACCCAACAATAGCTCAGCTAATTTATTTTAGCCCACGTTTTTGGGCTTGATGTTGGATTTGTGATGTAATCAAAATTCTAACCGCACCCCAGCACACAAAACTTCTGTTTGCTTATGGATCTAACTTGCCTTTCTCTAGTAATTCACTAATAACGACAAATACAATAAACTAGGGTTTTAGGTTTCTCTTTCGTCTCGCTTGCAGCAAAGAACCTTAGTTGCAGAGTTTCTTCATCCGCCGAACCTAAAATGGTCAAAGGACGCCAGGGAGAGCGAGTTAGGTCTCTGATCTTATCCCCAGAACCTAACTATAGTTTTTCCTTTTATATTTTCACGTTAACGAATCTAATTATCCATTTGATTTTGGCAGACTCTATGTCAGAGGAACCATCCTCGGATACAAGAGGTAATTATTAATCACTTTAGATCGAACATGTTGTTTAGTTCTTTGCTTTTTAGTCGGATGTTTTACACATTCTGTAACAACACATCGGAAGCTAAATTTCAATAGCTTGTTTTTGGTAGTTAAAGTTGGTTATGTTTTCGGATTGCCATGAATAGAAATGGAATGTTAGTTTGCTGGGAAAGCCTAGTTAAGCATAACACAGATGCTTACTCCGTCGTGTTTCATTAGGATTAGATGGGCTGATCTTTTGGGTAGATTTATAGAGGGATCTGCTAACGTTATTTAGACGTAATATTAGCTTTGGATATCTACTTTTATATGACTGATTTGGGTTCTTAGTGTCCGCCTGTATCCTAAGGTTCAGAAGTTCCAAAGTATTTAGTACGTTGAGGTGCAATGAAAATTTTCTAATATTAACATTAGCTTAGTTAAGAGGATATACAATTTTACATTTTTGTCTATTGGTTTTAGCAGCCAATTTCAGAACTTGGCCATGCTGTGCTTACTGATTGTTAATGGATGGTTAGGTCGAAGTCAAACCAGTACCCAAACACTTCATTGATCCAGATTGAGGGAGTAAACACAATGGAGGAGGTTTCTTGGTACTGTGGGAAGCGTATGGCTTACATCTACAAGGGTAAGGTGAAGAAGAATGGAACACACTATCGTTGCATTTGGGGCAAGGTTGCTAGGCCTCATGGTAACAGTGGTGTTGTACGTGCAAAGTTCAAGTCCAATCTGCCACCTAAGTCCATGGTATTGTAAAACTGTCACAAATGCAATTGCCTAATGGTATTTTAGATTTTTGGGTAGAGAAGTTGTTGACTTTTCTTTTATGTTTTGCAGGGAGACAGAGTTAGGGTCTTCATGTACCCCAGCAATATCTAAGGTATTTTTACCTGGTGGTATACATATTGATTACTAATTTCTGAATTGCATTTTAGTTTACTTTATTGGTCATACATCTTTGTTCTGTTTGCTTTACTTTGTTATATGAATATGCTTTCTTGGATTGGCCTGGACATGAAGAATTTTGTTTTCCTTATTTTTGGAAGTTGTATGGGATCTTTGCTACCTACGAAATGGGTGTGAGTAATCTGTTGTTTCACTGCAGGAATTTGTTCACTCTGTGGTGTTGATCTACTGGTCGTGTTCTTGCTCGTAGGTTTTGATCCATCTCTTATTTTTGGTTTCAGGTCTGTAGTTGTCCGATTGAGGTCATTGACTACTTGAAGGAATCTGCATTTCACTAGTTTTTATAAGCTAGATTTAAACATCTTTGTGTTATGAAGCTGAATCATCTTTGTTTCTTTAGGATGGTAAATGGAACCTTGTGTTTGACATCTAATGTCATGATTTTCGCCCATTTGTTTCTTTCCTATTGAATATTTGGTTGATTGACATTTTTGGACTAAATGCTGCGCTAGTTCAATGACATTTATTCTATACATTTTGTTTCTTCATTTTTGTTTGATTTGGGTGTTGGATAATGCATTATTTGTTGCCTCTAACACTTCATATCATGGTTAAGAATGGATGGAATCTTGTTTTCTGGTTGCACAGAGGTCTTCAATCAATTTTATGCTAGTTTCTTGGTTCTGTAAAGTTCTGTCATATACATCTTGTTGAGGAATGTGTATGTAGTACATTTTCCTTGGATGAAACTTTCGTTTGTTGCAAGGAAGAACTATATTTCTCCAAGCAAAGGAGCTAATAAAAAATCTTGAGATTAAAGGATTTGTATTCTTTTTAAGCTATAATTATTTGTTTGGATGGAAATTGTTTTAAGCTTGTAGGAATAAATGACTGGTCATGGTCATGGAGTGAATAGTTAGGAAGGCAATATGAACCTGAACGTCGTATAGAATATGTAACTTTTTGATCTACTTGACCCTAATATTCCAAATAATATATATGTATTTAGAATCTTCTAATATTCTATTCTTTACTATTTTTTTCTTATTTTTAGTTTTGTTTAACTACTAATTGGCATGCAATTGCAATTGCAATTGCTATTTCAACGGGCGTGGCCGGCAACGTGACTTGCATTTGCAATTGCAATGGGCATGGCTGGCATCGTGACTTGCATTTCTCAAGCTGGTAATAGCTTGTGGGAAGCATGTATTTCTTGGAACTTCTGGCTACACAATTCATGAATCATGAATCATAATCAATTATTTTGTTGATACTTTTTAATTTTTTAAGAATTTTACTTAAAAACACTCACATATATTATTGATGTACAATTCATCAATTATACGCCGTGTCCATGGGCTGTGGGAGGGAATAGAACTGATATCAATACACGCACTCTCTGGGCAACAGAAGGTATTTATTTAAAGTTTTTATTTTATTCAAGATTTTTTAATTTATTATGAGTCTGTCTCTTTTATGTGGAATTAGGTGTCAATGGTAATGGGAATCGAATTGAAAACTTAGTCATTGTGGTTATCACATGAGTACCACCTGAGCGAATTTGAAATTCATGTGATAATCATAATAGCTAAATCCTTGGTTCGATTCTTATCACTAACAGCATCAGGTTTCACATAAGAGTGACGATTTATAATGAATCAAAAAAATCTTAGTTAGAATAAGATCTTTCTTTGCATAACAAATCGTTTTTTATCGCTAAGGGCATCAGGTTTCGCATAAGAGCGACGGCTTATAATAGATCAAAAAATTTTGGTTAAAATAAGATCGTTCTTAACATAAAAAATATCATTTACAGTCCAATAATTCTGGTTGTTGGTGTCAGATTCATCATGAGTACAATGGTTAAATTTTTGATTTGATTCCTATCACCACCTACATTAGGTTTTACACGGGAGAGGCTCTTAGTAATATACAAAAAGGTCTCCTTAGCATGATTAACACTTTTCTCGGCTCTGTGAGTCTGGGTGTTTGGCATCGATTCTATTCCTTCTTGTAGCCCACGAATTGACTAATTGGGCATTATGCCTTAATTTCATCAGGATGGAAGTATTCTAAATTACGCAGAAATTCATATCGTGGTAACACACACAAATTGAGAGTAAATTGACTGAAGGGTCGTTCATATAAAAGCACGATAATATTCTAAATTAGGCAGAAATTTATATTGCGGTAAGTTGGGCAAAAATTTCGGTAAACTATAATTAAATTGTTAGCCTTTTTGAATGACTATCTATAGAGTAACAAAAGTCAAATGTCAGGATTAATAAGGCATAGCCTAGGTTAATTACAATTCATTGAATACGTTCATTTAGCAGTACGATTTAATTTTTTTGGATTCATTTTTAATAAATGAAAGAATATTTATATACTTTAGGAATGCTATGAATATGTTATTTTAATTTGCAAATTGCATAATGGAACATTCATTTAATAAATCACCCTCATAAAAATAATTATTTTATCTTGTATTGAAGTAAAACAATAGATAATAAAAATAATACTGTTTTTTGAAGTAAATTATAATTATATATATAAAAAATGTTTATATTTAATCATGAATATGAAGTGTATAAAAGAAAAATTAATCTTTGTTTATATATATATTCTTTTTTACAATGTGAACATTCACATATTCGAAAAGTTTTATTTCAATTTTACACAGATTACAGTTATTTAAAAAAAAAGAAGTCTTTAAAAATTTCCTTGAAGTCTCTATAAATACTGGGAGCATAATTTAAGGTTGAATTATGGTTAATAGTTATTATAACCTAACTTTGAGATTAGATTGATTAATAAATTTTTATCAAGAAAGGCCTACTATAAAATTTGGGTAAATTTATCGTAACAGTTAAGTATTAAGTTTAGTCACCTCGTATTAGTACTAAAAGTCAAAATTAATGACAAATTTCAATATTTATTTTACTTCTAATTGAAAGAAAAGATCGAAGTTCAATCTGGAGACTTCATTTTATCTCAAATTAAAAATTAAATTTAAAAGCTAATTTTAACGTAGTTTAATTTAAATCAAAAGTCAAATTTAAAAAAAAAAAAAAAAAGACTTTAATAAATTTCTTATCTTATATTAAAAGTTAAATTTAAAAATTCAATATCAAGACATTTCATTTTAGATAAAAAAATCAAATTTAAAAATTGATCTGAAGACATATTATCTTAAAAAAATAATAAATTTTTTATTGAAAAAAATTTTCAAGCATTTTTATTAGATTATTAAAGAAAGCGTAATAATTTAAATATATTTTAAAATAAAAAATGAGGATAAGTGGCAGGCATACTCTTAAATCGTGGAGGAAGAGAGAAGAAACGAACGAAGAGGACCCTGCTGGGTACGGTAGGTCCCACCATAAAATCATATTAATTAATAAACCCACCAATAGGAAAGATTAGGAGAATACTCCCCGCGTGATCCAATTTTGTGGCCCCTTGCGAAATAGTTTGACCATCACATGACCCAGATTCGTTCCCATTGTTGAATTAAAACAAATTTTTTAATCATCATCATCACAATAATAATAATGATAATAATAATAATATAAGTCTGTGTTTGGACCGACTCCTTTACAGCCTCCGTCGACTATGGTTCAAGAAATCGGATTATAATAATAATAATATAAGTCTGTGTTTGGACCGACTCCCTTACAGCCTCCGTCGACTATGGTTCAAGAAATCGGATTAATTAAGCCAATGGTTGCTCAAATACGTATCTATTTTTTAATTTATTATTATTATTTATCATTGATTATTTAAATTAAGTTGGGATTCTTGTTCTTTCAATGGTAAATAAAAATAAATACTAAAAATGTTAACTGTTTCTCTTTCAATTTATGTATATATAAATTTCTTATCTTATATACGTCACAAGAAAACGGATCCTTCAGAAGTCAAAATTCAACTTTCCTTGCTTTATACATTTTCACACCACCAAATCCAAAGTAGTGTATATTATATCAAATTTAATAAATTAATTCATGCAAATAAAATAATAAAAGACGAATTCAAATTATAAACACCAGAATTTAAAAACCGAACCCGTTAAAATCCCCTTGCGCGTTTACCTCGTTTTCTTCTTCCGTTTTCTGGTATCTGTCTCCGAGTCCGTGTTGTCTTCTCTTACTTTTCTTTATTTCTGACCCAACGGCATTTCGCTTCAGATCCAATGGGCTGTAAAACCTCCCGCCCCGATCCACTGCCGTACACTACAGCCTACTCTCCTGATTAAATCTCCATCTCCTTCTCTTGCTAGCTCTTTCAATAGCGGCCGTCCGATCTTCCAAGAACAGAATATGAAGACCTTGAGCAAACTGTTCACCGTGGGTCTGGTGACTTCATGGTACTCGTCAAACATTGGAGTTTTGTTACTAAACAAGTACTTACTAAGTAACTACGGGTTCAAGTACCCGATCTTTTTAACTATGTGTCATATGACGGCTTGTTCTTTGCTAAGCTATGTCGCCATTGCTTGGATGAAGATGGTACCCATGCAAACCATCCGATCCCGTCTTCAATTCATCAAAATCTCTGCACTTTCTTTCGTTTTCTGCATCTCCGTCGTTTTTGGGAATGTCTCGCTGCGGTTTCTTCCTGTGTCTTTTAATCAGGCAGTCGGTGCTACAACGCCGTTCTTCACTGCTGTTTTTGCTTACTTGATGATACTCAAGCGAGAGGCTTGGCTCACCTATGTCACGCTCATTCCTGTTGTTACTGGGGTTATTATTGCTAGCGGGGTATGTATGGTTCAATATATTGGAATTTAACGATGATTTTGCAATTTTTAATGCTTGTTTAGGTATTGAATTGTTTTTGACTGGTGGGTTTTGGGTAAAATTATTATTTTCGTTGTGTAATTTGGAATTCCGCTTATGGGTATGGTTTAAATTAAGATTTTATGTGATTCTTCGTTGGGCAGGATCTCCGGGCACACCCAGTTGAGCTCAATACAACTATATAAGTAGTTAGCTCTTTTAATTTACAGCGTTTGCCATCGAAAACTTATTGTCTGTTTTTAAGGGAAACACAATTACTTTGATACACTATTCAATTGCTTGGAAAAGATCTGAAAAGAAATCTTTACAACTTTGGATTATAGATAAGCTGTTCCCTGGAAGTTGTTAATACATATTCCTTCGCATAAGACAACGTAGTGCAATTGCTGAAGGTCGAGAATATTTCTGCGCAAAGAATATAAATTTAGGTGATCCAAAATTCTTCACTTGTAAATTACTATGTTTCACAGATCTTCACTTTTGATCAGTTTGTTTGGCAATCAAATTGAGGGCGCAAGCTATAATTTGTATATAGAATCTTTTCATTGCCATATTGTACAATTGGTTTCCTGCTAATATTCTTGTTTGATTAGTTTTACTGTAGACAATATAACATTGAGATGAGTGTAATTTGAGAAAAAGTAGACTCATGCAGAATTTACTGTCCTTAAAATCATCTTATTTTTTATTGAATGAATAAAAGTGATTTGGAGAGCCCTATTATCTGACAAAACAAATATTGAATTTGGTCAGAGTAATAGTTTTCACCCTATGCATACTAAGCATTCTGTTGGCTTGATAATGATTTATAGCTTATACTATTGGAGCAAACTATTCTGGTTATAATTGTTTTCATCCTTTTTGTGTCACTACAGGGTGAACCAAGTTTCCATGTATTTGGATTTATAA